>OY856187.1:180061772-180164156 GCA_963693315.1 Diogma glabrata
ATATAAAATATTTTTTGCACGAAAAATTGTGATATTCGTCTTCCTCTCTCTTTAGAAAATTAATCATTGTTTCTCGTTCTATTTTGGCTAGAAAAAAAGACGAAAAAGACGAAAAAGACAAATGGAGAGTCAGCTTGACTTTTTATTTTAAAAAAAGTGATATACTATAAAAAGAGCAAGACTTTTTTATGAGCAAGACTTCTTGCTATGGAGCAAGACTTTTTTATGGAAAAAGACGACTTGTACACTGAAAAAAAATATATATATATATATATATATATATATATATATATATATATATATATATATATATATATATATATATATATATATATATATATATATATATATATATATATAAATATATATATATATATATATATATATATATATATATATATATATATATATATATATATATATATATATATATATATATATATATATATATATATATATATATAATATATAATATATATATATATATATATATATATATATATATATATATATATATATATATATATATATATATATACATATATATATATATATATATATATATATATATATATATACATATATATATATATATATATATATATATATATATATATATATATATATATATATATATATATATATATATATATATATATATATATATATATATATATGTATATATATATATATATATATATATATATATATATATATATATATATATATATATATATATATATATATATATATATATATATATTTATATATATACATATATATATATATATATATATATATATATATATACATATATATATATATATATATATATATATATATATATATATATATATATATATATATATATATATATATATATATATATATATATATATATATATATATATATATATATATATATATATATATATATATATATATATATATATATATATATATATATATATATATATATATATTGTAGTGAGTCTTTATGAGCTCACTATATTTCATTATTAAAGAAAAGTACAAGGTATATTTCTTTAATAATGAAATGCAACGGTAAGCAAAATATGCTTGGCGTGTGCAAGCGAGCACCGGAAAACAAATAATATATTTGGCATGTGCGGTGTCAAATATAAATGCTTACCTCATAAATCCATTCGAAATAAAAGTATACATTATTAGAATAAATAGTAATTAATTAGACAACGAAGTGTACACACCTTTCTAAATAAATATAATTAATTAATTTAAATAAACTCTAATAAACTATATCTAAAGTGTTTTAATTAATTGATAACTAAAAAGATCTCATCATGGCGACCGTGACTTCGTATAATACAGTGAATATAATAATTTGTGAAGTGGTTACTTTGTGAAAAAAAGAAACTTTCAATATCAATTTATACAAATAAAACAAACATAAGTAATGTTCAGTGATGGGCTCTCCATATTCAAAAATTGAAGAACCAACGCCCACAATTATTAAAGACTCAAAGAATCAAGGGCTAAGTAACCACAATGAAGTGATTAACACCATTACAAATTCAAATCAACTCACAAATAGCATATTGATTGTTATTTTAGTTTTAATAATAATCGCAATAATAGTGTTTAGCTGTTGTAAAGCCATACAACTCGCTAACAATAAAATCAAGAAAAGCATTACAAGGGAGATTGCAAGATCTCGCATTGATCTTGATCATGTATAAAAACAATGTAACTCAACACGCAGATCTCATCTCAATTCTAAAAAGATGTCATCAAATTTAATATTTTCAAAAAAAAAATCATCAAGCAATAATATTAACACATCAAGATCATCAAGAAATATTATCTCATCCAAAAAATCATCAAGAAATGGGACATATGGGATAAAGTTACACGAAGGATGACATATTTGGAATTTGGATCAAAACCACTTAAATAAGATTGTAAGTTATCATTTTAAATTAAATTTATTAAATGAATATAGAATTAGAATTTTTTTTTCAATTTAATTATGTAATAAGTGATTAAGTAAATAATTTACTGACCTTTCAATTTTTTTTTTTAAGAAAAAAAGAAAAACAGAAAAAATGAAATTGAATAAGCAAAGAAAAGTTATGTTTTCGTTAAAATTTTACTAATAATTTTTTTTGTTGTTTTCGTTAAATGAAACGAAAAAAATAAATACTAAAATAAAAGAAATGAAATTAATTTGATCAAAATATGTTTAATGTGTTTAGTGTTTGATTTTTGTTATATTTTCTTTAAAATGCTGATGAAGATAATTCCTAAGGTATAATTGATTTCATTGAGGTATTATTTTTATTATGGTAGACGATAAAGTCATTTAGAATTTTAAAACATTTTATAAAATAATAAGATATAAAAAATTACTGAGTATTGTTATAAGTACATTGTTGTTCGAATTTTTGTTTGATTGAAATCAGAATATTTCAATAGTAACCTTGTAGAACACTTGTTTTCAGTAGAATATTTTTTTTTACTTGTAGAATACTTTTTTAGGTGTTTTGGCTTTCTTTTTGGTTCTATAGGTTTCCCCTATAATTTTTAGTGATTTATTTTCTAGAATAGAATATAATAGATTTAGTTTTCTAAACGTCCTACCATTCTCTAAGGTAGAATCTGACGAAATTAAAATTTTTTTTAACACACCTATTGACGTAGTTGAAACAAAAACAATGACGAATACTGCGTTAACACCAGTTAATATAATCTCCCTCGTCAACAAAATCATTACAGAAAATTACGATGGAAATGCTACAGATTTGACTCATTTCTTAAGAAAATTAAATGTAGTTAAAACTACAATCACAAACGAAGCGAACATAGCTCAAACAATTACTATTATTTTAACAAAATTAAAAGAGAAGGCTGAAGAAGCTGTACCGGATAATGTTACCACGATAGATGAAATTATTGATAATTTAAAAAGGAAATGCTCTGGTAAAACAGTTGAGCAAGTAAAATCAGCATTAAATAGTTTAACTCTCATAAACAAAGACCAATATATACAAAAAATTGTAAGTCTTAGATCTGAGTTATGCTTAGCATACAAAACTCTTGGCATGCCGATAGAAAATGCCAACAAAATAGCAATCAGCGATGTTAAAGCCAACATCAAAATGGTTTATGCAACGAACAACAGCATTCAAGCAGCAATGTTGCAGGAGTATGATAATATAGATGAAATGGTAGCCAAGTTTAACGAGGCTATTAGTGCAGAAAAAACTGCAAAAGCGGCAAACATACTACGATTTACCCGTGGAGGTAGAGGTTATGGACATATAAATAATGAGTATTTCAGACAAAATACTTTTAACGAACGTAATTTTAATGGGAATATTAATAGAAGAAATTTTCGTCCAAATTACAATTCAAATTTCAACCGTGGAAGACAGTTTAGTACCAACAATACATATTATAATAGAAATCGTCCAAATACGCTCAATATCAATACTTACGCAAACAATGCTAGAAGAAATGTTAGAGCAATAACTGATGTAACAGGAGACGAAGAGTTGGGGTTTCAAGTACAAAACCTCAGTCTAAATCAAGACTCCTAACACAAAAATTAAAACAGGTTTATACTATTAATCTAAATTATGCAACCGTCGTAAAATTTAAAATATCAAACTCTGATAGAATTAAAACTTTTCTAATAGATTCTGGTGCTGAAATTTCTTTAATTAAAAATAATAACATAACAAATGTTGACAAGCAAAACATAATAGAAATAAAAGGTGTTACAAATACCATTGTAAACTCAATGGGTACCTTAAATACAGAAATTTTCATTCCAAATTATGCACTTAAAGTAAAATTACATGTACTACAAAATGACTTGAATATACCTACAGATGGAATATTAGGGCAAGACTTCTTAAGTACTTATAAATGTATATTAAATTATGAAAATTGGACTTTAACTTTAAATTTTGATTTTAATGGCTCTAAAAGTGTTGAAATACCTGTTAACGAATCGTTCAATAAAAACATTCTGACAATACCTCCGAGAGCTGAAGTATTTAGAACTGTTCCGATATTGTTAAACGAAGATATGGTAATTTTAAACAAAGAATTAATGCCAGGCGTTTTTGTAGCGGAAATCCGAATCCGGGTAGCGAAAATCCGAAATTCTACGTCCACGCCGTGCTACCTGGGTAACGCTAACAGAATTAGGTTGGTGTAGTTGAGAGGGGCAGAGTAAATACTGCTTATACTCAATGATTCTGCACCATGGCGAGTCATTGGTGCCATAAAACCAATGCAACTCAAGCGTCTGTTCTCCATGTTAGGGGCGGCTTGGAGCGGGCGTCTGTCTTGGATCAAGCGGCTCGCTATATAAATGTGTAGAAAGCGTCTGTTCTCCATGTTAGGGGCGGCTTTCAGTGGGCGTCTGTCTTGGATCAAGCGGCTCGCTATATAAACGGGTAAAAAGGTTGTTTCTGGTGACCTTAAGATGCAGAACGAACCCATTTACGAAAATTTGGGTTGGGCGAAGGGCTAACACCCCATTTCCGTAAAAAAAATTATTGTCATGAATTCTGTACACAGGCCTCGGAATATCTCGGATTCATTATTGGAACGACCTCGGAAACTGTACCCGGACTACGATTTAAAAATGGGAACCTGGAACGTGCTTAGCCTCAGAAGACCAGGAGATCTCCTAAAACTCACTCAACAAGTCGAGAGCTACACACTGGATATAGTGGCATTACAAGAACTAAGATGGCCAGGCAGTGGAATCCATGAAACAGCGAAAGGATACACTCTGTATTATTGCGGTCATCAAAACGGAGGAGAATTTGGAGTTGGCTTTCTTATACACCGTCGCGTGAATCAGCATGTTATCGACTTCTGCCCAATTAATATGCGGTTATGCACACTGAGAATCCGCACGCAAAAATTCAATGTAACGATCGTCAATGTTCATGCACCTACTGAAGATAAAGCAGATGATATTAAAGACCTGTTCTTCCTAGAACTCGAGGAAGTCATCAATAACATCCCGCGGCACGATATAAAAATCGTGGTAGGTGACTTTAATGCTCAAATCGGTAGGATTGCAGAACTTAAAACACATATCGGCCCTAACAGCTTGCATCATACCAGCAACAATAACGGTTTTCGCGCAGCCGAGCTGGCTATGATGTATGATCTAGTAATTTCCAGCACTTTCTTCCCTCACAAGAGAATTCACAAGGCAACGTGGAAATCAAATGACGGAAGAACGGAAAATCAAATCGATCACGTCATGATCTCTAAGAGACACTCTACAAGTATAACTGACGTTCGATCATACAGAGGTGCTGATATGGACACCGATCATATGCTTGTCATCTTTAAGTACAAGTGCAAGTTGTCATCCACATTTAACAGACAAGCAAAAAAGACCGTGCGCTGGAATGTCGAAGCATTTAAACATCCGGAAACGCTGAATAGATATCAGGAAATAATAACACAAAACATAGAAGAGCATGACATCTCTTCTGAGATGCCATTAAACATACAAGAAGAATGGCAAACGCTTCAATCAACCATTATAGCCGCAGCACAAACTACAATCGGAAAACGACCACCGAAATCACACAACGAATGGTTCGACGACGAGTGCCGCCAATCCGTTGAAAATAAACAAAAACTGCGAGAAAAATGGTTAACAAGGAACACCCGAAGCTCCCAAGCTGATTATCTATGCGCCAGGAAAGCCTCAGCAAAACTTCTACGTAAAAAGAAACGCGAACACATGAAGAGCTGCATCGAAAACATCAACCAACATGCGGCCAACGGAAATTCAAAAGAGTGCTTTGCCAATGCACGAAATCTGACCAAAGATTTCCACCCAAGATCTACAGCCATCAAAAATGTAAATAATGAACTTACAACAAGTGAACGTGATGTGCTGGCAGTGTGGCGATCCCACTTTCAAGACCTACTGAATAGGACGAACGAAGTTCATCCTATTCGAGCAATTGCTCCATCAACTGAAGAGATTTTTGTCCCTTACCCAGCAATAGAAGAAGTGGAAGCTGCCATTAAAAAACTGAAAAATGGCAAATCACCAGGTTTCGATGGAATTCCCGCAGAACTTCTGAAAAATGGAGGAGCAGCTCTGGTCTCACGTATATGCGATCTGATTCTTGCAATCTGGGACCAAGAAGAACTACCTGATGAATGGAAAACAGCTCTCATTGTTCCGCTACATAAGAAAGGTGACCGTTTAAAGTGTGAAAATTATCGTGGCATCGCACTGTTGAACACTGCATATAAAATACTAGCTAATGTTGTACTTGCTCGACTCATCCCGTTCGCCGAATCTATCATCGGTGACTATCAGTGTGGTTTTCGTCCCAACCGCTCAACCACAGATCAATGTTTTACATTAAGGATGATTCTAGAAAAATGTTGGGAGTACAACATCAGCATTCACCAGCTCTACGTTGATTTCAGGCAAGCATATGATAGTATCATCCGCGACAACCTCTGGTCCGCACTCATATGCCTTGGTATCCCAGAGAAACTTGTTTCTCTGTGTAAACTCACAACATCGGGATCAAATTGTAGAATAGTAATCGAAGGGTCAGTTTCTGATCCTTTCGATATAACATCAGGTGTTCGACAAGGTGATGCACTCGCGCCCGTACTATTTAATTTGGCGCTGGAGTACGCGATAAGAAAAAGCCGAATTGAGACACAAAACTGCATATATAACAAATCTAGTCAAGTTCTTGGCTACGCAGATGATATTGTGCTTCTTGGACGTAGAACAAGCGATATTAAGGATAGTCTCTCTCAGCTTGAAAGAAATGCTAAACGGCTTGGATTATGCATCAACACCAGCAAAACTAAAGTGTTAACAACATCTAAGAACATACCTCCCGGAAATCTGGATACTGGCGACTATGAAGTGGAACGCGTGGAAAACTTCAAATACCTCGGGTCTGTAATAACATCGTCAAATGACATGCAGGCAGATATCAAAGCCCGTGTCTCTGCCGCATACAGAGTTTTCTACGCATACTCAAAACTTCTGCGATCAAAACATCTTTCGCGGTCGTGTAAACTCACACTTTACAAAGCATTGATACGACCTGTGCTTACATTTGGAAGTGAAAGCTGGACACTGATTTCCTCCGATTGTAGAATTGTATCAACATTCGAGAGGAAAGTCATACGAACAATTTATGGTCCATGTAAAGTTGCTGAAAATCAGTATAGAATCCGAATGAATCATGAAATCAGACAGCTTCTTGGAGGCTGCGATGTAATCGGATTCATTAAATCCAACCGGATTAGATGGTTTGGTCATGTAGAAAGGGCTCCATTGGAAAGAATGATAAAAAAAGCGTCCCAACAACAACCAGCTGGTGTTCGTCGAAGAGGAAGACCTAGACAACGCTGGCGTGATGACATCATCCAAGACCTTCGTGATATAGGATGTCAAAACTGGGGTCAACTGGTCATGGAACGAGATGATTGGAAGCTGGTGGCACAGACGGCAAAATCCCTTCATGGGATGTAAACGCCAGAGAGAGAGAGAGTTTTTGTAGCAAGTTCAATAGTTTCTTCTGGGAAACCAATTGTTAAAATTTTAAATACAAATTCAGATTCAATTAACATACCAATATCCAAATTTAATTTTGAAAAATTGACAGACTTTGAAATTTTTAAACAAAAACCAAATGAAAATAGTATCAGAAATACCCAAATTTACAATCATATTATTCAAAATAATAACCATATTAATGGTTATATTAGGAACAAATTTGAAAATTTAATCAAGAATAATTACGACATTTTTGGTCTTGAAGATGAACCTTTATCTTCGAATAATTTTTATAAGCAAAAGTTGAGACTAATGGATGATAACCCAGTCTATATTAAAAACTATCGATTGCCCAACTCTCAAAAACAAGAAATAAGAACACAAGTCCAAAAACTAATCGATAATAAAATAGTTGAACCAAGCATTTCTGAATATTCTAGTCCTATATTCTTGGTACCGAAAAAATCTCTACCAGGTTGTAACAAACAAAGACACAGACTTGTAGTTGATTTTAGACAATTGAATCGAAAACTGATTGGCGATGTTTATCCTATTCCTAGAATTGAAGAGATTTTGGATCAGCTAGGAAGGGCAAAATATTTTACAGTCTTAGACCTTTTAAGTGGATTTCATCAAATAGAATTGGAAGAAGAATCAAGAGATTGCACAGCTTTTTCTACAGATTTTGGAACATTTCGTTTCACCCGTGTTCCATTCGGTTTAAAAATAGCACCAAATTCTTTCCAAAGAATGATGTCATTGGCTTTTTCTGGTGTTGCACCAGAAAGCGCTTTTCTTTATATGGATGATGTAATAGTAATTGGTTGTTCAGAAAACCATCATTTAAAAAACCTTCAACAAGTATTTGAAACTTGTAGAAAATTCAACCTAAAATTAAACCCAAAAAAATGTTCCTTCTTCAGAAGTGAAGTTACCTTTCTTGGACATCAGTGCACTGCTGATGGAATTAAAATTGATCCATCCAAACTACATGCTATCAAAAATTATCCAGTCCCACAAAATGCAGATGATACCAGACGATTCGTGGCATTTGCTAATTTCTACAGAAAATTTATTCCTAAATTTGCAGAAACAACCGCTCCATTAAATAAACTTACAAGGAAAAATGAAACTTTCAACTGAACTCCTATCTGCCAAAAGGCATTTGAAATAATAAAAATTTATTTACAAAATCCTCCAATATTGCAATACCCAGATTTCAATAAAAAATTTATAATCACTACAGACGCTTCCAAGATTGGATGCGGCGCAACTCTAAGTCAAGAACATTCCAATAATGATCTACCAGTAGCATATTTTTCAAAAACTTTTACACGTGGAGAATCAAACAAGTCAACAATTGAACAGGAATTATTAGCAATCTTTTTCGCTATAAATCACTTTAGACCATACGTATTTGGCAATAAATTTTTAATTAGATCAGATCATAAGCCCCTAGTTCATCTCTTTTCCTTAAAGAATCCTTCCTCCAGACTAACACGAATTCGATTAGAACTAGAAGAATACGATTTTGAAGTAGAACACGTAAGAGGTTATACCAATGTTACCGCAGACGCGTTATCGCGAATCGCAATCGAAGATTTAAAAACTCTAACATCTTCTATTAAAACAATTCTAACCATTCAAACGAGATCGATGTCTAACAAAATACTAAATCCTAAAAATGACAAAGAAATTTCAGTAGAAACAACAAAAGTATTGTATGACAATAATGATAATAATCTTGTTAAAATTCCATGTCTTAAGTTTATTGACACAAATAACAACAAATGTTTAACCCTATTGCTACAATGTCCTAAAAACAGAAAAGAAAAATTTAAAAATGAAGTGTACAATTTTAATGAGTTAAAATTGTTACCAATTAATAAATTTGTGAATGATGAAATTGACTTCGGACAATTTTTATCGAAGCTAGAGGCCTTAGCTTGCAAATTAAATATTTATTATTTAAAGATATATACTAATGACGTCATATTTAAATACATTGATAGTAAAAAATTTATTAAGTTGGCCAACATCAATTTAAAAATGTTAAATATAATTATTACAAAAGCGCGCAAAAATATTATGAATAAAGAAGAAAGAGAGAATATAATAAAAAAATATCATGATGATCCAATATTAGGTGGTCATACAGGACAAAGGAAAACTATAGCAAAAATAAAATCAGTTTACGAATGGAAAGGTATGTCTAAGGACATAGGTACCTACATAAAAAATTGCAACAAATGTGCTAAAAATAAAGTATTAAGAAAAACAAAAGAAAATCTAATAATTACAGAAACACCTAACAAAGCGTTCGATATCGTGCAAATAGATACTATAGGACCTTTACCTATAACTATTAATGATAATAGATATGCATTAACCGCTCAATGTGAACTAACCAACTATGTAATCATCGTTCCAATACCAAACAAAGAGGCAATTACAATAGCAAAAGCTTTAATAGAAAGAATTATTTTAGTCTTTGGACCAATGAAAACGATAAAATCTGATCAAGGGACAGAATATTGTAATTCAATTATCAAAAATATATGCGAAACTCTAAGAATTAAACATGCAATATCCACTGCCTATCACCATGAAACTTTGGGAAAAATAGAGAGAAATCACAGGGAAATAAATGTATTCTTAAGAAATTATATGAATTTAGAAACCAATGATTGGGATGATTGGTTGTCCATATATGCATTTTCGTATAATACTACTCCAAATTTAACCCATCTCTACACACCGTTTGAATTAATATTTGGTAATAGAGCTAATTCAATTGACGAAATTTTTAATGATAAAGTTGACCCTCTTTATAACCCAGATGATTATGTAAAACATTTAAAATTCAAATTACAAGTAGCCTTAAAAAGAGCCAAAACATTAATAGAACAAGAAAAGATAAGAAGAAAAATTTATTACGATAAAAACATTAACCCATTACAAGTATCAATTACAGATAGAGTATTTTTAACAAACGAAAATAGACATAAGCTAGAATCCTTTTATACAGGACCATATATTGTAAAAAAAAATCCTACCAAAACACAATATAGTGATTGAGGATCCCATAACAAAAAAAGAAAAAATCGTTCATAAGAATCGATTAAAGAAAAATCAAGAATTAAGAATTAATCAAATTTAGCTAAATATAAAAAATATTAATATTAGAATGCTTTGCTTTCAGTTAGTAATTATTTTTAAAATTATAATTAAATATTTTCATTTTTATAGTTAGTTAATTATTATTAAAAATAGAATTTCAGTAATTTGATAATTCTTTTTAAATGTATACGTTATGGATTATTTTTTTAATTTAAGAATTTAAATATTGTTGTTAATTAAACTAAGCCTTCAGCTATTCCAAAAAAAGGAAGGGAAGAGTACGTAGTGTCTAAAAGTACAATCAAATCATACAAACGAATCATAAACATAAAAAAAATATTGTTTTAAAATTTGTAATTTAGAGACTGTTGTTATTTTTAATAAGTGTAATGCGTTCATTGTACTATTTGAAACAAGGCGCCGTTTCAAATATAATAATAACGATAATTGCATATACAATTAAATTTTCATATTGACGATTGGCATGAATGATGTGAACATCATTCACTAAAAGAAGGGAGGTGTAGTGAGTCTTTATGAGCTCACATATATTGATATATATATATATATATATATATATATATATATATATATATATATATATATATATATATATATATATATATATATATATATATATATATATATATATATATAAATATATATATATATATATATATATATATATATATATATATATATATATATATATATATATATATATATATATATATATATATATATATATATATATATATATATTAATATATATATATATATATATATATATATATATATATATATATATATATATATATATATATATATATATATATATATATATATTGTTACGTTTTTCTAAGCTTCCTTCGAATTGGCCTTACTCTCAATTCGATAAACGCAATTCCCAATCTCTTCTTGAGTTCGATCACTGATTAGTTAGCACAAACACCAGGTTTTATTAAGTATTCAACACCTTAATTGTTTCACAACAACAGAAAAACAATACAGCAAACAATATTCCTAACTAGAATATTCTTTCAACAGCTTCAGAAACTCCAACGGTTTATTGTAGAAATTTCCAGTACACCACGTTCAAAATAATGCACAAAATATTTCTACTCAAAAGACTTATAACTTTACACAAAAACTAATTTAAAGATGACTTTTATAATTTTAACTTCACTATCGCAGGCTTAAAATAAAACTAATTAAAAACTACAAGAGGTAATTTTCTTATATACCTTCTGCAATACTTCTAGATAATTCGACATCACTTTCCAGAAACCTTGAGAAAATATTAGAATATTCGATTATTTTACATTATGTTGATTTGATTATTAAATTTACTTTATTTCTTAAAAACCAAAAATTTTTCTTTTACCGGTTTCGGTTTACATCTTCAGAAAGAAAATTTGCAATTTCATTGAATTAACAAAAAATTTTATTAAATGCCTTACGATCATAATACGAAAAAAATGTTGATATAAAAAAAACAATTAATCGAATAATAGAGATAAAAACGAACAATTAATCGCTAATCGTTTTTTCCTAGAAACGATTGATCAACCATGCTCTAATCGTAATCTACTATTAATTCAAAATATGGGTTTAATTGAATAACTAACTAGTAGGGTAGGGTGTGACCATAGCGGCCACGCCAAGAACTTCCCGTTAAGTTAAATAGGTAACATAAAGATATTTTCTTAAAACTTTAATAAATTGAAAATCTCTTTCTAAGACTTGCAATTAATCGTCATTTTTTCATCTTTTGGTTACACTGGAAAGAAGATTTTCATTGCACCATATATTAAAAAAAACTAGCGGTGGAGTCTACTTAAAGTCTACTTTGTCAACGTTGCTAAATTTTTTTCGATTTTTCTCAAACAATATCACCATTTTTAGGGTTCCGTACTTTGAAAAAGTAAAAACGGTACCCTATTGGTGAGACTTCGGTGTCCGTCCGAATTTCTACATAATCGATTTTCTCAAAAACTATAAGTGCTATCAACTTGAATTTTTTTAGAGTTATACAATGTATTTGTCCACGCCTACTGACAACAAGAAAATTATAAATATTATTTTTTATCAATGTTTTATGAACATTGATAAGGAGATAGTAAAACAAAAGTTTGTTTTAAGGCATCGAGTTTGGTTTAAAAAAATCAAAAAAAATCCAAATATTTCTAAAAGACATTTCAATGAATTATCGACTGCTTAGTTTTTAAGGGGCTGAGCTGTAGGACTGGGCTGTAGGTTACGCCAAGATATATCGATTGTGACCATTGAAGTTGAAATCGGATCATCCGTTGTGAGAGAGCGTTGGACAAATTTGTGTCCACATACATACATACTGCCAGCTAAAAATAGCCTAAACAGCTTCAGGAGGTCGTGAAACGTAAAGATATTATAAAAATTTCGATTTCAAAAATCGACCCAAAAACAATAACTTTTCATATCGGGAAGTTAATAAACAGTTGACCAGGCAATCTACTTTCGAACCACTGACCTTTTTGTCAAATTTAGAAAATAACTCAGGTTTTTGATATTCAAGTAAACCCGGATGCTGTTGCAGCTCATTTACATACAAAAGTTTCATCCAGATATCATTAGTTTGCATAAAGAAAATAACACGTCGTTTTTTCACATTTTGATAAAAATCTCAAAAACTAAGATACCAATTGTTTATAATAATAGTTTATTCAGTCAAATAAAGACAGTACATATGTAAATTAAACTTAAATTTATCTTAATTTCTAACCTAAATTATAATACTAAATAATACTACTACATGATTGTATTGATACCATATAATATTATTTATATTTAAATTATGAGGAATTCAAAGTTTTAAATTTAGCTAGAATTTTATTCTTGAATTGATCCCTACTCATATTAGAGTGATAAAAAGCACTATACTTATTAAAATTTCTTATACATTCGTTAAGTGGGTTATAAAAAGAATAATCATGTCTATGAAGTTCTTCAATAAGAGGCCTCCTGTGTCTTGTATTATAAGTATGACAATTAGGAACAATCATTTCACACAATTCAGGACACCTTATATTATCTATGACAAGGTCGAAACCAAATAAAGCAGAAGCAAGCTCACGTCTTGATTTTAGTGAGACCATATTCAGCAGTAAGAGTCTTTCTTCATATTTAGGCAGTCTGTATCCAGTAAAACCGAGAGGTTTTAATGCAAAGAGTAAGAATTGTTTTTGTACCGATTCAATAGAGCTTGCGAATAACTCGGTATAAGGCGACCAAATTATACTAGCATATTCCATTTTTGATTGAACTAATGAACAGTACAAAGTTTTTGTCAAGGTGATATCGTTGAATTCTTTTGCTCTACGTTTAATAAAGCCGAGAATAGCATGCCCACTTGTGCAGATTTGGTTGATATGCTGTTTGTATGTCAAGGAGCTATCTAACATAACACCCAAATCCCTAATAATATTAACCCTTGATAGATAAGATCCATTTACATTGTATGTATATTTTATTTTATGGCTGCTTCTGGCGAATGTAATTGTCATACATTTTTCAATGTTCAAATGCATTCCATTTAGTAGACACCAGTTGTATAAAGTTGAGAGATTGTGTTGCAGTGTATAGGCATCGGACATTGACCTAATGACTTTATATATTTTCAAGTCTTCAGCATATAAAGAAAATTCACAATCTCGGAATAATAATGTGAGATCGTTAATGAACAGTAAAAATAAGAAAGGACCCAAATGACTGCCTTGAGGTACAGAGGATGTAACCTTGATTACCCGTGAATGTTTACCTTGAAATTTTACGACCTGATGTCTATTTGTCAAATAAGATTCTATCCACTGCAAGAATTTGCCCCTAATTCCATATTTTTTAAGCTTACAAATTAATAAAGCATGATCTACCTTATCAAAGGCCTTAGAAAAGTCTGTGTAATTAGCATCGACTTGGAGACCAGATGAAAATTGACGTCTAATGAAAGAAGTATATTGTAGCAAATTAGAAATTGTTGATTTACCCGAATCAAATCCATGTTGATTAGGGTGGATCAAGTCTCTAAGAACTATGTACAATTTTTGACTTATAATTTTTTCAAAGAGTTTAGGAATGGTAGATAGAATGACAATACCTCGGTAGTTAGAAATCTTACGCTTATCTCCATTTTTAAAGATAGGAGTTATAAATGATGATCCCAGATATCAGGAAAGATACCCTGACTTAGAGAAAGATTAAATAAATATTGAAGATGCTTTGCTATACTAGTTACTGTCCTTTTAATGAATTTTGGAGGAATTAAATCTGGTCCTGGTCCTTTTTTAATGTCCAAAGACTGAATTGAATTAAAAACTTCTTCAAGCGTAAGCTCGATTTCTAGTATTCTGTCAGCTGAGGGCAAAATATGTGACTGGTCAGTTTCTTTAAAGATAATAGGTGGTTGATAAACACTCTCAAAATGATGTGCAAACATATCAGCTATTAAAATCGGTTCTGAAGAAGAATTACCCATGTGAGTCATAGAAGTGGGATATCCTTTATTACTACGTCTATCCTTAATAAAGTTCTGTTTAGGATCATCGATCAGTTTTAAAGCAGTTTTTTCCTTATGTAGAACTAGAGCATGTTGTTCCTCAATTTTAAATTGTTCGCTAAGTCTAACGAATGTATCAAAATCAGATAATCAGATAATTTTGTTTGTTTGTATTTTTTATGCGCCTTATTTCTTTTATTTCTTAGTATTCTAAGTGCTTTATCAAAGTGAGCAGGGCATGAATGTCATTTTGGGCATGAATGACAAATGTCATTATAAATGTCTGACATGGTGACAAACAATATGGAAGCTTCATGACCTTCATAGCATTTTTTATTAATCTCATGATATTTGCAAGAGATGATTTTCAGTTTTTTGGAAACCACTAAAAACAAAGGATTTAATTTCGCTAGAAAAGGACTGGGCTCTAAGTTACGACAAGATACATCGATTGCGACCATTTTCGTTAAAATCGACCCATCCGTTGTTGAGAAAGCGTTGGGCAAAAATTCTCCACACAGCGATATACACATACATACACACACACACACATACAGACTGCCAGCTAAAAATAGACTAAACAGCTTCAGGAGGTCATGAAACGTAGATATCAAAAAAATTCCGATATCGAAAATCGACCCAAAAACAATAACTTCCCATATCGGGAAGTTAATAAAAATATCAATTCATATTAGTTTTTAACGGACTTCCAAAAAGAAGGAGGTTCTGTGTTTTTGTGTTTGTTTTTGTTGTGTTAAGTTAAAAAGCGATATATACTTAAACATTGTGTGGAATCAACAAGGCTGATTGCCTACATTGAATTAAAAAATAATTTGAGATTCCACTGCACTCCGAACCAATATTATAATTTTCATTTAATAAAAAACAAAAAAAAACATTGTATTATGTATATGAGCAATTTCACGAAGATTCAACAACATTTTGACTTGACCCCTTTTAATTTTGATTATTTTTTGTTTATAGATAGTCTTTGATAAATAAAAAATACAAGTTCTCTTAGAATTTTTTTTTTCGACCAGGGGTCTTCACAGGGTGCCCTTCAATTTTTGTTATTTTGTGATGTGAGTGCATTTTGACGAGCGATTGTAGAAAAACTACTCAATCGATTTTCATAAATGATATGTCGTTGAATAGGTATTAGAACAAAGTTTTTAAAAATGTACGCTGTTAATTTTTTGAAATAATTTTTAACGGTGTAACATAAGAAAAAAATGGAGTAATTGAAAAAAGATGGCATAGCCTTTTTTTTTTTTTAAACTAAATTGAAGCTTATTTTATATCTAACAACTTGTGAAAGTTTAGGACTAGCATCATTTTTCGTTTTAGAGATAAAATTCGTTGCGCATATGACTGTCGGGAATCAGTTTTTTTTGTTCTGAAGGAAAATTATAAAAATCGCGATTTTTAGATTCAGATTTTTTTTTTATGTTAAATATCAAATATTTTATTATTAAATGAACTTTTTAAACAGCAATTTCAGTCAAGTTCAGCAAAATTTTGCGACATTTTGACTCGACCCTTTTAGGTAGATTTCATATAAAAATCTACCTATTGCAATGGGCTTCATCTCGGAATTTCGGAAAAATTTTTGTGCCAAACGACTATATATGATAAGCGGAGACAAAAAAACAAAAAAAAAAAAAATTTATATATATATATATATATATATATATATATATATATATATATATATATATATATATATATATATATATATATATATATATATATATATATATATATATATATATATATATATATATATATATATATATATGAGGTAGATCAAAAAAATTTTCTGTACTTGTGTGTTTTAATAATATCTTGGACAAGTTCGTGAATCAGCAAAATCCGACACGTGGTTAAGAAACTAGAGGCTTTTTTCTGAAAAAAATTGATTTTTTAAAACCGTTATAACGGCCGTTTGGATACTAATATTTCAAAAAATTTAACAAATTTATAATCTTTGGAATCTTTTTTATCAATTTGTTTTAAATCTAGACCTCTGCAGTTAGAGGTTCCTGAGTGAGCGACTCCAACAAAAAAGTTTGCAAAAATAAATTTTTTTTTTAAACAACCGGCACTCTCACGGTCGCATTTATAAGGCCAGATCAAAAAACCTTTTCTAAACATGTGCGTTTTATTAATATCTTGGACAAGTTCGTAAATCAGCCCAATCCAACACATGGTTAAGAAACTAGAAGCTTTATACTAGAAAAAAACTATGTTTTTTAGATCCGTTATAACGGCCGTTTGGATTCTAATATTTTTAAAAACTTCATAAATTTAGAATCTTTGAAACCTTTTTAATCAGTTTCTTTCAAAAAAAAGATCTCTGCGGTTGGAGGTTTCTGAGTGAGCGGCTCCAACAAAAAAGCTTGTAAAACACAAAATGCGTTTGAATCAACCGGCGCTCTCACGGTTGCATTTGTGGAGCCAGACCAAAAAACCTTTCTGAAAAATGTGTGTTTTATTAATATCTTGGACAAGTTCGTAAATCAAAAAAATCTGACACATGGTTAAGGAACTATAGGCTTTATACTAGAAAAAAAGTGGTTTTTTTAATCCGTTATAACGGCCGTTTGGATACTAATATTTTTAAAATCTTCATAAATTTAGAATCTGTGAAAATATTTTAATCCATTTCTTATATTTATAAACCTCTGCAGTTAGAGGTTTTTGACTTGTTGGCTTCAACAAAAAAGTTTGCAGCAATCCCCAACTACAATTTCCAAAAACCTTATAACAGTCAATGTCAACCTTATAACAGTCAAAAAAATAAAAGATTTGAATAGAAAAAATTATTTTTTTTTTCTTAGAAATAAACTTTTTTGATATTTTGCAGTAATTGCACGACATATGATATAGAGTAGGTTTGTGTCATAAATTGTCACACACATGTTCTGTGGTAGATTTGATATTTGTTTGTTGCAAAATTGGATAAATATAATTTTGCTTGTAGGTAGCTAATTTTCTTTTTAAAATTTGTTCGATATCTGTTTGAAATTAGTTTGTTTTGTTTAAACTAATCTGATACATAAGATTCTACTGGCACACAAAACTGTCTGATCTCGAAATCTACCTATTTCTAGCGGATATACGTGCCGCTTGGACTTTTTAATTTGGTTTATTTTGGTCTGTATTTAAAAAAAATCTACTAGAAGCCGTATTTATTATTTATCAAAGGCTATCTATAAACTAAAAATTAACCAAATTAAAAAGGGTCGAGTCAAAATGTCGCAAAATTTTGCTGAGCTTGACTGAAATTGCTTTTTAAAAAGTTCATTTAATAATAAAATATTTGATATTTAACATAAAAAAAAAATTTGAATCTAAAAATCGCGATTTTTATAATTTTCCTTCAGAACAAAAACAACTGATTCCCGACAGTCATATGCACAACGAATTTTATCTCTAAAACGAAAAATGATGCTAGTCCTAAACTTTCACAAGTTGTTAGATATAAAATAAGCTTCAATTTAGTTTAAAAAAAAAAAAAAGGCTATGCCATCTTTTTTTCAATTACACCATTTATGTTACATCGTTAAAAATTATTTCAAAAAATTAACAGTGTACATTTTTAAAAACTTTGTTCTAATACCTATTCAACGACATATCATTTATGAAAATCGATTGAGTAGTTTTTCTACAATCGCTCGTCAAAATGCACTCACATCACAAAATAACAAAAATTGAGGGGCACCCTGTGAAGACCCCTGGTCGAAAAAAAAATTCTAAGAGAACTTGTATTTTTTATTTATCAAAGACTATCTATAAACAAAAAATAATCAAAATTAAAAAGGTTCAAGTCAAAACGTTGTTGAATCTTCGTGAAATTGCTCATATATTACATTAAAATTCATTTCCATTATTGCCGTTACTACTAGACAAAAATATTCATCGGTATAATATTTAATTATTTTCATTCAGGAGATATGATCGTAATAGGCATAGTTTATCGATTGGTTCATCATTTAACTATTAGTCAAAAATATGCCACTCGCGTTCAAGCTCCGTTCGGCCTCAACCGAAGTCGGAGGTACGCTTTAAAATGCATGGTGTATTTTTTCCAACATATAAGTTTGCACTTTACTCTACTTAAACACCATCATTTCCCTTTTTATAGATTCTAAATTGTTTGTTTTCGAACAGGACCCGGTGGTCCAGATAACTGCTTTTTTAGCATGAATACATCAAGCTCTTTTGACATTCAACAGTCTCGCGTTCATTACTTTTCATTTTTATATCAGATTCGATTAGATTGTCAGAATCCAGTTAAAAATAATCTATTTCAAATTTATTTAATTAAAAGAGCAAGATGGATCAGTTTTTATTGTTTTGAAAATTTTTTTTATTTTTGATCTACGGGTGTGACAACCCCGCGTACTCCAGTCCCTGCTATTGACATACATTTTGACGAGCGATTGTAGAAAAACTACTCAATCGATTTTCATAAATGATATGTCGTTGAATAGGTATTAGAACAAAGTTTTTAAAAATGTACGCTGTTAATTTTTTGAAATAATTTTTAACGGTGTAACATAAGAAAAAAATGGAGTAATTGAAAAAAGATGGCATAGCCTTTTTTTTTTTTTAAACTAAATTGAAGCTTATTTTATATCTAACAACTTGTGAAAGTTTAGGACTAGCATCATTTTTCGTTTTAGAGATAAAATTCGTTGCGCATATGACTGTCGGGAATCAGTTTTTTTTGTTCTGAAGGAAAATTATAAAAATCGCGATTTTTAGATTCAGATTTTTTTTTTATGTTAAATATCAAATATTTTATTATTAAATGAACTTTTTAAACAGCAATTTCAGTCAAGTTCAGCAAAATTTTGCGACATTTTGACTCGACCCTTTTAGGTAGATTTCATATAAAAATCTACCTATTGCAATGGGCTTCATCTCGGAATTTCGGAAAAATTTTTGTGCCAAACGACTATATATGATAAGCGGAGACAAAAAAACAAAAAAAAAAAAAATTTATATATATATATATATATATATATATATATATATATATATATATATATATATATATATATATATATATATATATAAACGATATGAGATATAACGAAAACGACCGGCACTCTCACGGTCGCATTTGTTGAGGTAGATCAAAAAAATTTTCTGTACTTGTGTGTTTTAATAATATCTTGGACAAGTTCGTGAATCAGCAAAATCCGACACGTGGTAAAGAAACTAGAGGCTTTTTTCTGAAAAAAATTGATTTTTTAAAACCGTTATAACGGCCGTTTGGATACTAATATTTCAAAAAATTTAACAAATTTATAATCTTTGGAATCTTTTTTATCAATTTGTTTTAAATCTAGACCTCTGCAGTTAGAGGTTCCTGAGTGAGCGACTCCAACAAAAAAGTTTGCAAAAATAAATTTTTTTTTTAAACAACCGGCACTCTCATGGTCGCATTTATAAGGCCAGATCAAAAAACCTTTTCTAAACATGTGCGTTTTATTAATATCTTGGACAAGTTCGTAAATCAGCCCAATCCAACACATGGTTAAGAAACTAGAAGCTTTATACTAGAAAAAAACTATGTTTTTTAGATCCGTTATAACGGCCGTTTGGATTCTAATATTTTTAAAAACTTCATAAATTTAGAATCTTTGAAACCTTTTTAATCAGTTTCTTTCAAAAAAAAGATCTCTGCGGTTGGAGGTTTCTGAGTGAGCGGCTCCAACAAAAAAGCTTGTAAAACACAAAATGCGTTTGAATCAACCGGCGCTCTCACGGTTGCATTTGTGGAGCCAGACCAAAAAACCTTTCTGAAAAATGTGTGTTTTATTAATATCTTGGACAAGTTCGTAAATCAAAAAAATCTGACACATGGTTAAGGAACTATAGGCTTTATACTAGAAAAAAAGTGGTTTTTTTAATCCGTTATAACGGCCGTTTGGATACTAATATTTTTAAAATCTTCATAAATTTAGAATCTGTGAAAATATTTTAATCCATTTCTTATATTTATAAACCTCTGCAGTTAGAGGTTTTTGACTTGTTGGCTTCAACAAAAAAGTTTGCAGCAATCCCCAACTACAATTTCCAAAAACCTTATAACAGTCAATGTCAACCTTATAACAGTCAAAAAAATAAAAGATTTGAATAGAAAAAATTATTTTTTTTTTCTTAGAAATAAACTTTTTTGATATTTTGCAGTAATTGCACGACATATGATATAGAGTAGGTTTGTGTCATAAATTGTCACACACATGTTCTGTGGTAGATTTGATATTTGTTTGTTGCAAAATTGGATAAATATAATTTTGCTTGTAGGTAGCTAATTTTCTTTTTAAAATTTGTTCGATATCTGTTTGAAATTAGTTTGTTTTGTTTAAACTAATCTGATACATAAGATTCTACTGGCACACAAAACTGTCTGATCTCGAAATCTACCTATTTCTAGCGGATATACGTGCCGCTTGGACTTTTTAATTTGGTTTATTTTGGTCTGTATTTAAAAAAAATCTACTAGAAGCCGTATTTATTATTTATCAAAGGCTATCTATAAACTAAAAATTAACCAAATTAAAAAGGGTCGAGTCAAAATGTCGCAAAATTTTGCTGAGCTTGACTGAAATTGCTTTTTAAAAAGTTCATTTAATAATAAAATATTTGATATTTAACATAAAAAAAAAATTTGAATCTAAAAATCGCGATTTTTATAATTTTCCTTCAGAACAAAAACAACTGATTCCCGACAGTCATATGCACAACGAATTTTATCTCTAAAACGAAAAATGATGCTAGTCCTAAACTTTCACAAGTTGTTAGATATAAAATAAGCTTCAATTTAGTTTAAAAAAAAAAAAAAGGCTATGCCATCTTTTTTTCAATTACACCATTTATGTTACATCGTTAAAAATTATTTCAAAAAATTAACAGTGTACATTTTTAAAAACTTTGTTCTAATACCTATTCAACGACATATCATTTATGAAAATCGATTGAGTAGTTTTTCTACAATCGCTCGTCAAAATGCACTCACATCACAAAATAACAAAAATTGAGGGGCACCCTGTGAAGACCCCTGGTCGAAAAAAAAATTCTAAGAGAACTTGTATTTTTTATTTATCAAAGACTATCTATAAACAAAAAATAATCAAAATTAAAAAGGTTCAAGTCAAAACGTTGTTGAATCTTCGTGAAATTGCTCATATATTACATTAAAATTCATTTCCATTATTGCCGTTACTACTAGACAAAAATATTCATCGGTATAATATTTAATTATTTTCATTCAGGAGATATGATCGTAATAGGCATAGTTTATCAATTGGTTCATCATTTAACTATTAGTCAAAAATATGCCACTCGCGTTCAAGCTCCGTTCGGCCTCAACCGAAGTCGGAGGTACGCTTTAAAATGCATGGTGTATTTTTTCCAACATATAAGTTTGCACTTTACTCTACTTAAACACCATCATTTCCCTTTTTATAGATTCTAAATTGTTTGTTTTCGAACAGGACCCGGTGGTCCAGATAACTGCTTTTTTAGCATGAATACATCAAGCTCTTTTGACATTCAACAGTCTCGCGTTCATTACTTTTCATTTTTATATCAGATTCGATTAGATTGTCAGAATCCAGTTAAAAATAATCTATTTCAAATTTATTTAATTAAAAGAGCAAGATGGATCAGTTTTTATTGTTTTGAAAATTTTTTTTATTTTTGATCTACGGGTGTGACAACCCCGCGTACTCCAGTCCCTGCTATTGACATACGAGTTAACGTGAGATATCACATACCACTGGCAATAGCAGTGAGATATCACTAGCCAAGGTGACATCTTAGGGGTGGTGGCGGATGAACTGTATTCAGTCAACGGTAGCACCCTCAATCTTAGCTGTGAAATAATCCTTGATGATGGGACGCTATTGCTTCTTTGAGGAAACGAGCCTTCATATAACTATGTGCAATATGTGCAATATGTGCAATATGCAACTGGCTGGATTATTGGCAACTACATTTTTGTTTTGTTACAGCAAATTTTTGTAAAAATTTGCTATTTACTTTTTAACTTACTTTTATTTTCTCTATTCTATCATAAAATATTGGCCTATGTCATATTTTGTCAGTGATAGGATTTTTTGTTTAGTTATCCATTCTTTAACAAAATATATAAAAAAAAAAAAAAGAAAGATTTACGTCCATCAACACCTCTGAACGTATGTTGTTGTGGGACCTTGGTCTTAAAAGGTTTTTATCTGTTATTGTGACACATATTGTAATTCCTACTACACAACGCATTTTATTAAAAAAAAAAAAGATCATTTTTTGTGGGGTATTTAAAACGAGATGTCAAGATATTAGCCACCAGGATTTTTTAAGTAATGTAGCAATTCCTCTAGGTCTATATTTCTCCTTTTATTATTTTCTCTGACACTTCGTTATAAAATTGTTAACCTGTCGCACCAGACTGATTTTATAAAAATCCAAGAATATCACTTGCTTTTTTCAAGTTGCAACCTCTTCTACCTACATAGACCTAACGATGATACTTCAATACCTTCGAGTGCTTCAACAATCTGCAAAATAATTTTAAACTCTTCATTACTTGGAAACATATCAGTTAATGAATTAATTCAAAATCCGCTAAGACCGTAACGATAGTGTCTTGCAATTCCATAAAACTTTTCTGCCAATTAAGAATTCCATCTCGTGCGGACGTCTAATAAGAAGACAAATTCTTTCACTATTTTATTTTTAAATAGATAGTTTTTAAAAGGGAATTGCCGTAATAATCGCACGATTTTTCGAACTTGCTGGATAATAGTCAAAAAGCACGGTGTTATGACCTATTCTTTATTGTTAAATTATTTTTATAATATGCTCATACTTTACCGTGTACATATATTTTTCTTTTTAAAGAAAACTAATGCAAATTGAAAAATGCAGTTTTTAATATTTTTCTGAAAATTAATATATGCGAACCGATTAATCGACAACCTTGCAAATTAATCGATAAATTGAAATTATTCTGATTGACCAATTAATCGATTGATTGAACCATTCCCTAATTATGATGCGAAGACGTAAAGCTAAAGATTTTCGACGTATTATGTAGAGTTTGCAGAAAAATATTGAAAAAAATGTTTAATCTAAAGCAAAATTAAAAATTTGCATACATTTTGAAATAAACATATGTTGAACAAGTAAACTTTAACCAAAATATTTGTTATTTTTTTGAACGAAATATATATAACTATGACAATAAAAGAATAAACAAATATTTTGATTGGTTCTTTCCACACTTGCATGCGGTGCAACGCATCACTTCTTCGTTTCTTACCTCTTCCCCTAAAAATTACGTACAAACTAAACTGGAGTTACCATATTTGAATTTAGTTTATAGGTAATAAAAGTGTTATATATCTATATACTTTGGGATAGGCCCATATTCAGGATAATAAAACTAACAATAATAATATTCATATTATTGTTCGTTTTATTATCCTAACGAAGGGGTTTAACCCGAAATTTATAGATATACAACAATAAACAATATATTTTAATTCAAAATATAAGTTTAATTGAGGAAAAACAAATTAAAAAATAACTGCTATAAATGGTGTACAACAAATTTTAAAATACGTAGGTTACAATTTTGGGATAACTCTTAAGTCCTGGAGGCGTATTTCTCAAATTTTGAACAGAGCGCAAAAATGTCTTGCACCGGTCCTGCCCACAAATAACCTGCAAAAGACAAACAATAAATTGATACAACGTCTGCTGGACGAACAGATTATCACAAAACATGAAAAACCGCAACTCACCACCGATAACTCCGCAGCTCCCAAATTATATGCGCAGCCAAAGATACACAAGCCAGGCATCCCAGTCAGACCAGTGATCGCTACTATAGATACTCCATCATCCTGACTTTCAAAAATGATCGCGGATATACTCAAGAACTTACTAAATTGTGATAATATTAATACAAAAAATTCACTCGACTACAAAAAAGAGTAACGGGTTTAAAAATTGCCAAAGATGAACAAATGGTCAGCTTTGACATAGTATCGCTATTTACCAATATACCCACTTTTCTAGCGTTTGAAATTATTTATGAAAGATGGGATGATCTAGCTAGTTTTACTAAAATATCCAAGATACTTTTCTTTGACATACTGCGTTTTTGTTTAGTCCAGGCAAACTATTTTGTGTACAACAAGACGTTCTATAAGCAAATATTTGGCATGCCCATGGGAAATCCACTATCTACAGTGATATCTGACATCGTCACACAGAAACTACTCAAAGTAACATTAAACCAACTAACATTTGTACCAAAAATTTTTGTTAAATATGTTGACGATATTTTCTCCATCCTTCCATCAACACATATCGATGATACACTTAACAAACTCAACAGCTTCCATCCTCGTTTGAAGTTTACGGTAGAAAAAGAAAATAATGGCCAACTACCCTACCTAGATGTATTAACGATACGTGACCATGATGATACTATTAATACAGACTGGTATAAGAAAAATACCACCTCCAATAGAATTCTCAATTTTTATACCCAACACCCACAACAACAGAAATTAAATACCGCAACCAACTTTATCAACAGTGTTTTAACTCTAAGCTCTTCTAAATATCACCCCAAAAACTACCACTTAATTAGGAACACCCTTAGACTCAACAACTACCCCAATGCAATAATACAGAAACTACTCCATAGAAAATAACTAACCTCAATACACAAACAACGACCACCCAAACCACCACGGAACAAGGAACAACTAATATATATAAACGAATGACCTACGTGCACGGTATAACCGAAAAAATTAAGAAAATTGCAAATACTGTTTGCCCCAATATTAAACTTGGAATTACCAACACCAAAAATATGAAGCGGTCATACACTAAATTGAAAGACCCCACCGAAAAATTACAAAAAACTAATGTAATATACGAAATTCCATGTTTAGGTAATGTGACGAGTAATGAAACATGCGCCAGCACGTACATTGGACAAACAAAGCAACAACTAGGAAAAAGAATGGCCAACCACAAGAATGACATCAAACGAATTAAAACTGATCCCAACATACCAAAAGCCGCACTAATGGACCACCATCTCAACCATAATCACTATCCAGATTTTGAGAACGTCAGAATTCTAGATACAGAACAAAACTGGTCAAAACGTTTAACCAAGGAATCACTACACATATACACACACAACACATTTAACATTAAACGAGACACAGATAATTTAACACCAATTTTTTGCAACATCATCAGTGACGAACTTGAACAAAAATCCAAATACAACAACAATAACCGAAAACGAAAAAGATCACCCACACCAATCCGCATAACAACTGAATACAACATAAATACAAATAACCAAAATACAGCACAACACACCACTAAAAAATCCAGAAATTAAATAAGTTCATTTATATACATATATACTTTGTTGTATAAACAACATACACGAAAATTATAATGCTATTTCAACAAATAATGTTGTGAATAAAACCATACGCTTGACATTTTAGTTTTAACTCGTTTATACTAATTTTAATTTAATGTTTTAATGTAAATCGTTTTTTGTTAATTTATTATTTTCGTATGTAATTTGTTTTACTTATTAAGTTTTAAATAGTTAAATTTATAGTGCACAGTTGTTTTAACAATATGTAAGTATAGTAGAATTTTTTTGCCAGCGAACACAAAATTTGTTTGTTATGCGCATATTGTTTGCACATGCGCATATTGTTTGCACATTCAGTGTCTCGATTAAAATATTAAAAAAACTATTGGGGTCCCATTGAAATAAACAAAAAAAACGCATAAAATTTATAAATTACTATTGAAATTCAACCAATTATAATAGAAATCCAAAAACTAGTAGAAATATTAATGATTTCGTAGGAAATATAACAAAATTTTGATAATTAAAAATAATTATAATAAAAATAACGACGCCTATGGAAACAAATATCACAACAAACAAATGGTACGAACTAGAAGTAGAAATTTAACTAATATAATTGTTTTGAAAACAAATTTATCCCAAAATAAATAATACATCCTGTTTTACTTTTTGTCTCATCTTTTATCTCTTGCTGCGTCGTAGCTGTCAGAAATTCGCTGGCAAAAAAATTCTACTATACATAACATAGTATAATCAATTCAACTATTATACAGCAATTATACTTATATATGTATAATAGTATTTTTACCAACTTAATCAAATATTGATCAAATTAACTTTATATTAGCATCATTAATTTCTTTATTAACTGTTTAAAATTTACTGCTCAATTTTAATTTAAGTTTTCCAATTTTTTAATTTCCAAAAATTTTTGTTGATAGATTATCCTTGAAAATGGCAATATATTAGCCGAAACGTCGGATATAATAAATAAATAAATAACTATGAAGTAAATTTACAATTATTACTCAATCCTATTGACCGAGAAGCTGAAGAAACATAACCAACTAATTTACATATATTACGGTCGAAACAAACACTCCAGAAAATATATATATATATTTTCTTAATCAACACAATTTCTTAATCAACAATAAATTCACCGATGAATTTAGCAGAAACGATGTATTGCCTAACTATCTAAGATTGATACCAAACCGATATGTTCCTATGAGAGGAAATCGTTATTTAGCACAACGTAAAATAGTTAAACAAAGGGTAATACAACTTCTACAAAATTAAATACAGGTAACCCTTGAATTATGCGGCACTTGAATTATGCGATTTTGGTTATATGCGATTCAAAATTTGCGTCAAATTTTTAAATTATGCGCTTAAATTTTAGTTTAGTGCGATTCAAAATTTGGTATAACTTTTAATACACCTAACCAAGCGCATGTTTTGGTGGGACCTAGGGCGGGAAATGTTACAATGTATTTTGATTGATTATTTGTATTGATTATTCTTACTACAACGGCAGATGATAACTGAACGTGGACAAATACTTAAAAGCTCTAGATTACATACATATCTCAAAGCAAGAAAAAAGCACAAGAATTTTAATCCGCATGAGTTCACGTTTCTTTATTATTATAAAGTAATGGATGGAGCGATCTTGTAACAAAATTATCTTTGATCTACCTCAAGCTTTCAAACATTTTCGTATGAGTAAATTACCCGCTTCTTGTGGTTCTACAAAATGTTTGTCCCAGATTAGAAGTTGAAACAAAGATTTTTAAAATGTTGCTTATCATTGATAATGCTTTTGGCATATAACAGATCTCAACCATTCCAACATTAAATTAATTTTTTACCACCTAATACAACTGTTCCGTAGTCTTTAGAGTTATTAGCAAATATTTTTGCGAGTAGTATTTGCATTCTTCCTGGATAAATTAGATAACTTTTATGATATAAAAGTACGTACCCAAACTGTAGAAAGATTTTACCATGAAAAATTGCGTAAATTTCATTGCAAATTATATGATAGAATTAAAGCCATGTACACTTAGATCTCCTGGACAAAAACAATGGGTAGCCGGAGTCGATATATTAAAACTAGTAACAATAGTTCAAGCTGAATTATGGCACTTCGTAGATTTGGTGCATTGAAATACTATTGGTGAAGATGACTTTGACAAAAACACTTCTCCTAATGTGCAAGAATTTATAAATTACGATTATGATCTACATAAAGACGATCTTTTTAATTTAATTGATGAAAACTAAGATTTACTTTACGAGAATGACGATGAGCCAGAACCCGAAACGACATCAACTTTTACAACAAATATTTTATTGGACGGAATTGCTATTGTCAATCGACAACAAGATTTTTGAGACCATGGACTGATATGGTCATAGGCATAAAATATCAGTGTGAGTTACGAAGATTATGGCTGCATATTTTGAATCAAACAAACAGGCAGAACTCTCTAAAAAGCAATCATTATTCATTACTAATAACTTTTATGAGTCTTAAAACTACAGTAAATATTTGCGGTAAAGAAAATGTCATAATAACATTTACTATACAACAGAAAGTGACGACGTTTACTATGTTTCCATGACCGAGTTAACCAGGTATCTCGGATTATCTCGTCATGGAAACGGAGTTTTCGTTAAATTTCTTAACTCACCTTAACTCAACGAAAGTAGCGCGATTAGAGAAGGTTAACAAAAAACAAACACAAAAAAAAAAGTAAAAATGGCGTCGCGAGTGTTTTGGAGTGAAGAGGAAAATAAAATTTTAATTGAAATTATTCAAGAAAAAAACTAGTAAATTAATAATAAAAAACATTAGTAAAATGTCCAACTTTTCCGTCGTAACCAAATCACTTTTTGTACTTTTCACTCAATGTCATCACTTAATGTATTTTAATACACAATTTTTGCTAACTCCAAGAATTTTTATAATATCATGGAAACGATACGGATTAGCGCCGCCATGTTTTTAGCTCAACGAAACTCTTAATTCGAGTTAACTCTGTCATGGAAACGTAGTAGTTGTTTGTTAATGTTGACAAAGCTGCAATAATCACTTTTCCAATTTTAATTATTTCGTCATTCTGTCGTATTTTTTCTATTAAATAAATAAAATAACTATGGTAACTTTGAAAAATAAACTAAAACTTAAAAGTAATAATCGAATAAACTTTGATTATCATACATACCACGTTTTAATTCGAGTTCTTGTTTTTTTAGTTCATTTGCTTCTTTTGTAGCTTTCATATTTTGTTGCAAAATTTTTGTCTGGATTTCTATTTGCCTTGCCGTTTTTTTTGGATCCGTAAAGAATGGACACTATTTTGGGAAAAGGCCGTGGAGTACATAATTCTCCCACGCTTCCTTGGCCTTTCCGGTGTCAATTCAATCGATGTATCATCTGGAGATATTGGCACAAACGGCTCACTTCTTCTTCTTCTGTTTGCTCTCTGCTCTGGTTGTCTTGTAATTCTACTACGTTGCGCGGGAATGGAAGGAATTGGTTGAGCGGGAATGGAAGGAATTTGTTGAGCATTAATGGAAAGAATTCGTTGCAGAATTGGGGTGTCTTGTGTGTTTACGGGGGTCGGTTGCAAAACTGGTTGGACTTCTAATGAAGAATTCGTTTGGAGAAGCATGGGAAATGTAGGAGCTATTGGGGAATAGGAAGGGTTTCCTCTTCTGAAAAAAGTATGTTGTGTTGGGAAGAAAGAGCTTCCTGCCCCAGACACATACTTGTCATATCAGTGGTATAATACTGATAAAATGGTGGTGATGTTGGGCGAGAATCTTCTGTAACATCGGTACACAAATTGAAATCTATGGTTGGCCCTGGCTCGGGAGAACTGGAAACTATATAACTTCTTGATGTCTCTGGCTCGGCAGAACTGGGAACTATATAACTTCTTGATGTCCCTGGCTCGGGAGAACTGGGAACTATATAACTTCTTGATGTCATTGGTTCGGCAGAACTGGGAACTATATAACTTCTTGATGTCCCTCGCTCGGGAGAACTGGGAGCTATATAACTTCTTGATGTCCCTGGCTCGGCAGAACTGGGAACTATATAACTTCTTGATGTCCCTGGCTCGGGAGAACTGGGAACTATATAACTTCTTCATGTCCCTGGCTCGGCAGAACTGGGAACTATATAACTTCTTGATGTCCCTGGCTCGGGAGAACTAGGAACTATATAACTTCTTGATGTCCCTGGCTCGGCAGAACTGGGAACTATATAACTTCTTGATGTCCCTGGCTCGGGAGAACTGGGAACTATATAACTTCTTGATGTCTCTAGCTCGGCAGAACTGGGAACTAAATCTAAACCTCTTGATGTCCCTGGCCCTGGAGAGCTGGGAACAAATTTGAGGTTTGATTGATTGTCTGTTGTCTGGTGACGTCTACTTCCGCTTTCCTTGGACTTTTGGCCTTCCAAAGACTTTTACATGCCGCTATTACGTCCAACTCCAAAGAATTAAAACTGATATCTGTTGGTGGTCCACCACCAGTTGTATGTATGTCGAAATTATAGATTGCCAATTTTTTCCTTATTTTTGTTTGTAATCCGTCCATGCCTATAATTTAAAAAAAAAACAAATAAATTTAATTTAAAATTTTTCCAATATGTATCTTACTCTTTTCCATCCGTCTGGATCTTTTCTTTGCTGCGAATTGCCCAGCAAATTGCATTCATTTGATATATATTCCCACATATCTTTTCTTTTTTTTACGCAATTCGCCACTTTAAAGCGTCCTTCCAATAGCTCACGGTGTCTAATACATAAGATTACTAGTTGCTCTGATTGTTATTCATTCGATGATACTATAAAAAGAACAATACCTATATTATTTTCTACTTCCCCAAATTTGATAAGAAATAGTTTATTGTAAGGTGAGTCAATACAATACAAAACATGCACAAAGTCTTAGAAGTCATCTGGCACGACATGCAGATGCAACAAAAAAACATCTTTGTAATATTTTTCGGTTAGGGGAAAACATTCCCCTAACCGAGGAGCGCTTCGAAGTCATCAACAATGTGTTCATATGATTGAAAGAACACAACAATGCAGCATATGTGATATAGCTCTTAAAAAACCGTTCTCTCTAAACTTGAATTAGTGGAATTTTCACTGATTAAATTAGTGAAAAATTTTTGACTGTAAAAATAGTGATATTAGTGATATTTCACTGATTAATAGTGAGTAATAGTAATATTTTCACTGAGGAATAGTGATATTTCACTGATTAGAACAGTAAATATTCACTGATTCCAAGTGGTATACTTGAAACTGTGTTAAACAGTGTATATGTACTGTGAATCAGTAAAAAACCACTATTTCATTTTTAGAGAGATAGGTTTAAGGGAAAATATGACAATGCATACGGGTGAAGTGTTGTACACATGCCCACATTGTCCAAGAACTTTCAATTCATCGGCAAATTTACATTCTCATAGGAAGAAAATGCATATTAAAGAATGGCAACTTGTTGTGAATTTAGCAGGTATTGCAGCTCTTTGATCTGTGAACACAATATTTTTGATATATAAAAACAATATTAAAAACACGTTTATTGTTTCACGCACAAAATCGACAAGTGACAAGGTAACTTTATTTTGACAATAGCATTAGGTTATATCATGAATTTATCAGTGAGAGCAACTTAAGAATAAATAATATATAATTTACAACACCCTCACTCAATAAAAAATACAATTCAATTTTACGTTAAAATAAAAATATTTTAGTAAATACATTTCGAATATTATTTTTTGTTGTTAATCAATCTTCATTTAAACCCATTTTTGCGGAGCAGAATTTTGTTTTAGATCGAGTGATATTTCCAGATTCATTACGTTTTAATTTGTAAACCCATTTTGACTTTATCGCCTTTTTGTCTTTTGGCAAATCAACTAGCTTCAAAGTATCATTTTCGACCAACGAATTGATTTCTTCTTGCATAGCTGATTTCCACTGATCAACACCTTCAAGGTTCATAGCCTCATTGAATGTCGTTGGTTCTTCGACTGATTGAGCCATGAAACTAGAAGCACAATATGTAACGTAGCCCTCTTTGTCTAAATCACGTGTCTTTGGTGGCCTACTTGACTTTCTCAAAATTGGTTGTCTAATTATGTTGTTGGGAATAAATACATCATCATTAACATCTATATGTATTGTTTCATCATCATTTGGATTCCTATGAATAATATTTATAATGTTATCGTTTAATTCACAATTACGTGTTAGTTCTTGATTTATTGGTTCAATTGGAGTACTTAAGACATTTGTATCGATGATATTAAGAAAATTATTCGTTTTTTCCCTCACTTCATCTAGTAACTCATTATTTTCATTTTTAATTGGATCTGGTACAACTTCTAAATCTTCTTCCTTACCAAAAAATTGTTTACAATCAACACCTTCCAAGAAAATACCATCACGACTTATTGAAAGTACTTTTGTAATCGGATTAATGCAACGGTAACCTTTTTCACTATCGGAAAATCCAACAAAGATCATTTTCTTTGATTTTTTGCCCCATTTTTGCCGTTTCTGTTTCGGTATATGTACCATAACAGAACTACCGAAGATTTGTAGATGACTAACATCCACTTTTCTGCCCGTCCACACCACTTCTGGTGTAACTGTATCTAATGTAGCATTAGCAGAACGGGTCAAAATGTAAGGGGCCATGTTGACAGCTTCAGCCCAATAAGATACATCCAAATCTGCATCAAAAAGCATACATTTTGCTTTTTCAACTAGTTTTCTATTTGTCTGCTCAGCAACTCAATTTTGTTCGGGAGTATATACAATTGATTTCTGATGCTTGATACCGTTTTTCTTACAATAAACTTCAAAAGATGAGTTTATATATTCCGTTCCATTGTCAGAACGCAAAGCTTTAATTTTACTACCAGTTTCATTTTCTACCATTGACTTAAATTCTACAAATCGGTCAAACACTTCGGATTTTTCTTTAATGAAGTAAACGAAAATTTTTCTTGAATGGTCATCAATGAACGTCACGCACCGCCAATTGGTTTATTCTCCATTGGCCCGTTTAGATCCGAATGAACAAGATCTAGAATATTATCTGTGTGAGTGTTACATGATGTGAATGGTTTGCGTGTTTGCTTCCCTTCTTTGCAAACAATACAATTTTTAATATCTATTTCATTTCTATCATTAAAATTGACACCATATACCAATCCATTCCTCATTTTACATAAATCACCAAAATTTATGTGCCCTAATTTTCTATGCCAATTTAAACTACTATTTGACTTTGTTATGGTAGCCAAACATTTTGCTTGTTTAACATCAAGCCGATACATACCATTTTCAGCTTTTATTTCGGTAATTAAGTTTTTATTTTGATAAATTCGACAACTATTTTTATTAAAAATGGCATCATTTCCATTTTTTACCATTTGCAAAACTGATAGTAAATTTGCTGATAAACCAGGAACAAACAAAACATTTTTAAAATCAATTTCTTGATCATTGATACACACTGATATATCGCCAACACCTTTGACAGAAATATTATTTGAGTCCACTGTTGTAATTTGTGTGATGTTTGAATGTTTCACTTCGGTGAATAAATTTTCGAACGGTGACATATGTTGAGACGCCCCACTATCAATAAACCATTGGTTTTCTGGACACTGATGTGAAAAATATGCTGTTCTTGTGACTTGAGCAGCTGAAATAAACGCTTTTTTTGTAGGAGCGTTAGAAATTTTATTTTTGCCTTCATTACGTTGCACATTTGTTGATTTGATAGTTAAATTGTCCGAACCTTTTTTACTATAACATTCGTTTGCTTTGTGACCTCGTTTGCCACATGAAAAACATTTTATATTTTTAAGTTGCCTACCATTTTTATTTTTGCTAAAAAATGCACTATTTGTTTTAGATGAACTTGATCCATAATCAGAGTCAAGTAATTTTGATTTGATTAAATCTGCAGTTATATTTGTTCCACTACTTTCAAGACCCATAATAATCGGTGCAAAGTTATTTGGTAAGCCAGCCAACAAAATGCTACCCAACCATTCATCAGCAACTGCAAATCCGATTCCATTTAATTTATTTGCTGTTTCAAAAATTTGAGATATATAATCATTAATGGAATCTGAATTTTCAAGTCGAATCGACACTAGTTTGCGAATTAAACCAATACGACGCGCAAGACCACGATCTTCATATAAATTTTTCAATTTCGCCCAAGTTTCAGCTGCCGTTTTTGAGTTTGCGACATGCACATATATACTTGGAGAAATACTAAGTTCGATTCGGCTTTTACCTTTCTTAATTCTCCTTCGTCTGTTTCAGCTTTTGGCCCACTTTCTATACATTTAGTAAAATCATTCAGTTCCAGTAAATTTTTATTGCAAACTGCCACGTGCGATAATTCTCACTGCCTCGCAATTTCTCGATACCGGACCATCCATTATCATTCGACATTTTAGTTTTGAATTAATATTATACAGCTATTTAAGAAACAAACAATAATTGTTTCACTTCTGCACTAATAATTATTAGCCGACACACAGCCACAAAACATAAAAGTTCTAGAAGTTTCACTATGTAACTTGAAGAAAAACACACTTCATAAAAACTCACATAGACATACGCTTTTATATATTTTTTTTTTAATTTAATAATTTAATTTAATTTTTGCCAGTCCTAAACATTAGCTGGGCCCATAACCTGTTGTGAATTTAGCAGGTATTGCAGCTCTTTGATCTGTGAACACAATATTTTTGATATATAAAAACAATATTAAAAACACGTTTATTGTTTCATGCACAAAATTGACAAGTGACAAGGTAACTTTATTTTGCAAATAGCATTAGGTTTTATCATGAATTTATCAGTGAGAGCAACTTAAGAATAAATAATATATAATTTACAACACAACTTAATCGAAGAAATAAAACAATAAATATAAGTGATAGCGCATTATAGTACAATCAAATCCCTCAAATTATCATGTAATATATAAAAAGCTAATAAATAAAAAAGTATTGTACAATTTAACGAATTTTGTATCCAAACGGATTAACTGATTAACTAATTAACTGAGAATTAATTAACTTGGGACATATAAACGATATGAGGTATAACGAAAACGACCGGCACTCTCACAGACGCATTTGTTGAACAAGATCAAAAAAATTTTCTATACAAACCCTCGACCAATACCAAAAATATGGCACTGCTGTATGTAAACAATTTCTTAGGGCAAACACAACATCCGTCTAGTACAATGGTTGTAAAGAATAGTGTAACCTCAAAAAGTGCTCAGGTCTTTATGCACATAAGCTATCATTCTTAAACACAGCACAAACACCGCCCTTCACAAAATTCAAAACCAAAGCAGCGATGTTCTAAACCAAAAACAGCCATGTACAAGAACAATTCTAGTCCTACTTGATCTGAATTAATTACTGTGATTAAAAAATTATAAGGCTGGATAGAGGGAAGGACAAAAGGTGGTATTATAATAAAATTAGGTATTATAATAAAATCTATATTCCACCAGTATGCGACTGTGATACAGGTTAAGAACCGCCCAGTCTTTAGTATAAACTACATGTCCAGTTTATACTAAAGACTGTCTAATTCTCGGAGATGTGAATGCTCAATATGTCACTCACACCTAAACAGTGATTCACGAGGTGAAAACATTGCGGACTAAATTGACGGCTCCAATTTTGGAGTCCTTAAATAAACCACAACCAACAAGGGTAGCAAATAACTCGTACTCTTTCCCAGATGTACCCCTTTTCAGCATGTCAGTCACTAAAGCCAATTGCAGAATGAAGAACAGAAATTGGATTAAGATCAGTTCACGTGACGATCATGATGGTCTGAACTAAAAACAATCCAAACATACAACACTATTCATTGTAGTCACAATTGCCATCATTACTCACGAATGAGACGGTCACAAATACCCACTTTGATTATAATAACAAAATAAATATTTCCTTTAAACACTTACTGTTTTCTTATAAAAATAATCAATTTTATAAAAGCCTAATATCTAAATAGTATTATTCTTACCATATTTTTAGAACTTTATATAAAATAATAACAATAAAAATAATAAAACAAAACGTTTTTTCGATTCACACACAAAATAATAGTTTTAAGTTTAAACAAATCTTTATTTAAAATAAATTTCTTAAAATTCAACACAAAACGTTTTTGCGATACACACACAATATAATAGTTTTAAGTTTAAACAAAACTTTATTTAAAATAATTTTCTTAAAATTCAACACAATGGGTACTTTCAGCCGACCTCAACAGTTGAGAAGTTGAGAAAGCGATCGCGTTCAACCGACATGTTGACTTTACGCTGGATGTCAGCAGTTGACAGTTTCTTAAAGCGGAATTTATTTATGTTTTCCAACTCAACTTTTGCTTTGACATGCGCAGAACTGATGTATTTTGACATTTAACGATTTATTATTTACATTTTTTGACATTTAGAAAAATGTGTTTCCAATAGCTGTATTATTGGTAATTACACAACACATTTTATCTTCAAAAAAGCCTTATTAATATAAATTAAAAACTAAAATACACATATGTTGTTATATATACTTTATACTAATAAATATTTAAATTTATTTATTATTATTAGGTTATGCTACAAGTAGTAAACGTCAAATAAAAACGCTGTAAATCAACAATGCGTTCACAAATTTGACAACTGCTAACTCTCAACTGTTGAGAGCTTCAAGTTAGCTGCTAACGTCGGCTGAACGTACCCAATAGTAGATTGTATTACTAGTGCGAATGCGTTTTCCAAACAAGAGTTAGTTTGCCGCACGACCGCAAGGAATGCGGCGAATAACTCGTGTTTGGAAAACGCATTCTCACTAGTAATACACACTATTTTTTGTAACAAGTGCGTAAAATTTATAAATATTTATTTAATTGTTCATTTAATCAATTATTTAACAAAGTTATAAACAAATTTAAGCTTTTTAAATAATTAAAGTGCGCCATCTTCGTTGTAATAGTTGTAAATTATACTAGCTCGAAAATATAAACATAAGAATCCAACTAAAATAACACATAGGAATCCAATAAGAGCTGTCAAAATTATAAACTTTGAAAACCTAAATAAATTGTTTTTTCTTGCAATTCAAATGATGCAATGTGTTTAAGTTGTTTTTACTGTATGGTAAGTTATTTAAATTATTATTTTGATATTTTAGTGCTATAAAAATATTATATATAGATAGATATAGGGATAGATTTAACTACAAATCTCACATGCAGGCGGCGTTACGGTCCAGGCTTACAAAATATTTTGTGGTCACATGTGCGGAAAAGTAGTTTTTTCTTGTGTTTTATTCTAGTACAAAATTGAATATTTTTTACGCATGTGTTACAAAAACAAAATTTTGTCGTAACATATTTTGGAATTAACAAAAAATAGAGTAAGCTTGTAGAGAAATCCAAATTTAACGAAAACTTAACGAAAATGTTGCCAGATTGAAAAAATATATTTTGGAAAATTAGAAAAAGTTTAGACAAAATATTGATATAAAATTGACAAAACCGATCAGAATCGACCCCCTGGGTGTCGATTCTGATCGGTTTTGTTAATTTTTTGTCAATATTTTGTCTAATTCTCCAAAAAATAGTTTGGCAATCCTGCAAAAACCAGGTAACAATAAGTATAGAATTTCGTTTTAATTATTGGTGAGAATTTCTAATTTATTACTTTATCTGTACTCTTCAATTTTGTTAATGTTTTTTGTGTTCCCATTTTTTTTGCTTTTCTCATATCGTGCAACTGTTGCATGACACCTGCTATCGTGTTTTTGAGACTGAGATACCCAGTTTTTTGTATTGTCTAGTTCTGAAATTTAGGCCTGGTCGAATTTCAGTATCTATACCTGCAATGCAAAGGGTAAGTCTGTGTCTCAACAAAATGGCCGCTAGCATTGATTTCACAAATATAAGAGGACTAAATTCGAATCTAAACGAGGTTCATCACCACATCGAAAAAAATAAGCACTTATTGTTTCTTACTGAAACAATTGTCAGTGGCAAAGCATCAAAATTGGATCTAAATAAATACCGCATACCCAGTTACGAATTGGAACATTCCTTTTATAACAAACATGGTGTCTGTGTATTCATTCGGAATTCAGTTTCATGTATGAGAATTAAGGCATTCGAGTTGAACTCAAAGCACCATAATTCTTTGGCATTGAAGATCTCAGGTGTGGATAAAAATCTGTTTATAATAGGAATATATAGATCCCCCAACTCTCCTCCTGACTCGACAAACTATCGTCCAACCTCGACAAAATTTGCAAAGACTACCCCAAACCAAGTTGAAACGAAGATAAAGCAAAACTGAGTAACGATATCTGTTCGTTAAAATGAAATAAATGGTGCGTTCGTTTACTTTTATAATTATATTTTGAAATTGAGTTGGCCGTTAATTATTTGAAAAAAATTGTTTTAAGTTATTATTATGGTAAAATGAACTGAAATGACTGAAATAAATTTTTATTGAATCGGAAAAAGAATATGAATTGGTTTTAGTATTATTTAGGTGAATATAGCCGACGTTACACGATGAATTCAAGGTAAAGACCAAGATATTTACCCTTGAAATCACAAAAACGTCGGCCCCCCCCCTCTACGTCAGAAACCACCGAACTACTTACAATAACTAATATGTATCTGGGATCGAGTTATCAATGGTAACCAACGTCAGGGTCGATGATCAATCTCAACACTCATGAAGGTCCTAGGAACTATCAGTGAGCGCTGAAATCGACCACCCATCCATCTAACGTCAGCACCATTGAACCCTCGATACAACCAGTAAAATATGACACTGAAGATGTGAACCCCAGAGACGACAACCAGCCTACCTAACGAAAACACATCATTCCCTGATGTCCTTCGCATGATGAACTCCAAGATTCTTACCGCTCATATCTATGCACTCATAGAGTACATTTCCAATCTTAGTCTTAATCATTGCAGGTAAGAACTTTGGAGCCAATTTTGCCGAGAATTTTTTTGTAGCGTCACTCAAATGATGTTGCCGTACAAACACACGTTGTTGTGGTTGAAAAATCCGTAGTTTAGACCGCAGGTTATACTGATATTGCGATTTTTTGAAAACTGCTTTTAAATTTTGTTGAACCCGGTTCCTGAGCAGAGTCAAATGATCAGAGCGTTCTATTTCCTCACCAGCATCTTCACCAAGCTTGTGTAGTGATCTCAACAAATGGTAAGTATTCCCATCCGATATTGGATGTTGACCAAATAATAAATAGTACGGTGAGTACTTGGTAGCTGAATGTACTGCAGCCCGCAGTGCATAAGCGATTTCACCAATGTGTGAATTCCACTTGGTATGTTGACCTAGAACTGACCTATTGACCCGCTCTGACGCGTTGCTTTGAGGACTATAGACACCGGTCCTAATGTGTTTAATGCCGAAATCTGACAAAAGATTTTAAAAGTTCCTACTAGTGAACTGTTTGCCATTGTCACTGTGTAGAAACTCTGGTACCCCATATGTAAGAAACACTTCATTCCTCAGAAAAGCATTCACCTTCGGTGAAGTTGCGTTTCTAAGTGGTTTCAGTAGTACAAACTTCGTAGCATGATCCAGAACTATTAGTAATACCGTATTCCCAAGTGTAGAACGAGGGTACGGTCCTAAAAAATCTATATAGACTCTCTGCCATGGACGTGCTGTTTCGAATTGATATTGCATCGGAGGACGCAATATCTGATTCGTGGCTTTTGTTTGTTTACATGTGTCGCAGGACACAACATAGTTATGTACCTGTGACGCCATGCCCGGCCAATAATAAAGACGTCGAAGTAATTCTAATGTCTTTTTAACACCTCCATGAGCAGCAGTACTATCATCATGATGTTTCTGAATCATGTTTGAAGTCATCGGTTTCGGTATCCAGAGTTTCCACACAGGAACATCGTTAGGTATTGCATCAGGCCTTGGCTCAATACGTATGTATAGCTTATCATCCACGACTTTGACTGATGGAAAGTCCTTTGGTGATGATTGAACTTTAGCTATCATATCCGTATATTCGTTGTGCCGATAACCTTCATTGTCGATTTTAATGTCGTTAATGTGATGTGTTAATGCTTCCGTCAATTCCTCGTGTGTATCGTCATAAAGACGAGATAGAGCATCAGGGCTTATATTTTGGGTACCTTTTTGGTGGACAATGGAAAAATCCATGTGTTGGAGTTTTAGGCTCCACCTAGCCAGACGACCACTCAAGTCTTTCTGTAACATAAGCCACTTCAGACTTGAGTGATCAGTCACAATCGTAAATCGGTGACCTCCAACATAGCCCCTGAATTTCTTCACACTCAGAATTGCCGCAAGACATTCAAGCTCAGAAACAGAATAGTTCCTTTGAGCTCTATTTAATTTCTTCGACATGAAGGCTATCGGACACTCTTATCCGTCTTCGTCGACCTGATATAATACACTACCTACCCCTGTCAGACTTGCATCGCATCTAATAAAGAACTCTTTATTATAGTCAGGCTTTATTAATACTGGTGCTGTAGTCAGCAATCTTTTTAAATTTTCAAAAGCTACTTGCCCTTAGAATGTCCATTTCAATTTCCCAGAGCTTTTCTTTAACAAATCTGTAATCGGTGATACCACGCTTGCGTGATTTGGTATGAAACGTTGGTACCAACCAGCCATTCCTAGTAAACGTCGTATTTGTTTAACTGTAGATGGAGCTGGGTACTCTGCTACAGCTGTTACCTTGTCAGGGTCTGTTCGAAGACCATCTTCACCAACCAAAAATCCCAAGTATTTCACCTCTCTCAGAACAAATTTACTTTTCTTGAGGTTTATTGTTAACCCAGCCGCTCTTAACAATGAAGAGACTTTGGACAGCAATTCCATATGTTCCTGGAACGTGGGAGAGACTACCAATAGATCATCTAAATAAACAAAGATATTTTCGTGATATTGATGTGGTATCACTTTGTGCATTAGCCGACACATTGTCTGGGGAGCATTGCACAATCCAAAATGCATAACTCGGAATTGATACAATGGACGACCAGGCACTGTGAAGGCTGTTTTGTCTCTAGATGCTTCTGCCAGAAGAATCTGCCAGAAAGCATCTTTGAGATCAATACTTGAAATGTACTTTGTGCTATTTAGACGACCTAGTAAGCCATCAATCAAGGGAAGTGGGTAAGCGTCCGTTTTCGTTAGTGAATTGACACGACGGCTATCAATACACAATCTGTTTTTACCAGATTCCTTTTGTACCAGGACCACTGGCAAGCACCACGAACTGTTAGACTCTTCGATCACGCCCATTTGAAGCATTCGGTCGAGTTCGGCATAAACCTTTAGTTGAACAGCCGGCGATGTGGGATAATGCCTCTGTTTAACAGGTGCATTATCACCAACATCGATGACATGTTCAACCAAAGAAGTCTTTCCGAGCCCAGACACTTCAAATGACGGGAAAGAATCCTTGATCATATCCAGTTCTCGTTGCTGGTCAGTGGTGAGGTTGTGTGCATTTAAATTTTGTAGCTTTGTACGAGTCAGATCACTAACAAAAGAAGGAACGATACCAAATTTCTCCCAGAAATCTATGCCCAGGTAGAGCTCTTCTCGTAAACAAGGACTATATGAAACCGCATTGGTTTAGTGGAGCCATTCACAGTTATTGGAATTTCAATGTAACCTAAAATTTTAGTTGCAGTACCATCCGCCGTACGAATACACGAAGTGTACTTACGGTAGGTTGTACCTGATGATTCCAATAATTCCAAGGAATTTCTTCCAAGTATAGTGATTGACGCTCCACTATCCAATAATCCTGAAATATGTTTGTCCAAAATGCTAATTGTTAATCGCGGCCGAGGATCCTTTGTTTCTGAAAGGATAGATGAAATACATCCTTTGCGAAATAATTTCCTCATCCTCCAATATCTAATGTTACGTTCAAGACGTCTAAAATATGTTCGATGTAATGATGGGAAATTAAATATACTAGATGCTTTTATTCGGTTTTCCTTGGTGGTGGAGCGTCCTGCGTTCCTACATCTCTCGTCGCTTTCTTCGGGCTCATTGGATGTTGAACCGAGGGCACCATCCCCGAAGCATGTACTCTCGGACGGTAGTTTAACGACGGGTGACAATAGGAACAATTTTCATAAATTACGTCAGGCTTGTTGCATTTCCAGCAATATAATTTAATTCTGTTTTTCCGTGGACAATCCGGAGCTCGGTGATCAGTCACTCCACAACTGAAGCATACTATTGGTTGTCTGGACATTGATGGACCAGGTTGACTGTTATCAGATGTTATGCCAGGTCGCTGAAATATCCGTCTCGGTGTTGAATCTACCGCTTCAATATATCCATGCCGTTCTGGTTCAACATCCACCTCATAATCATCCACCTGCTGTAGCTCGCTAATTCTTAAATTTGATGTTCTGGTCGGAACTGGTGTGGACCACAAACGTTCAAACTTCTGACATAGTGTCCGAAGTTCATCAATTGAATATATTGTTGCTGCTAGTGTAGCATTCTTGAGTTCCACACTCAGTCCCTCCCGAGCAATCTCTAACATTTCACGGTCAGCAAATGGACGTGCTAAGCGACGGTTCAACGAACCAATCTCCACCAGATACTCGTACACGCTCTCCTTTGACTTTTGTTTGCGGTTCAGAAGAACTCGCAAGATCGCCTTATCATCAGTGAGCGTACCGGAGGTTTGTAGGAGTCCCTCCCTTAACACTTGGTAAGTCACCACCTCATATTCATGAGTTAAGTTCAAAGAGTATCTGTCGGCAGCTCCCTTGAGGTACCGTAGAACGATAGACCTAAGGTCGTCCCAACTCACACGGTCCCTCCTGGCAGCCGCCTCCACTCTGTGAACAAACTCATGAACATCAGGAGAGTGACCATCTCCTGTGAAGGTTGGAACCCAATTTGAGTCATAACGACTCAAATTGTTCCTACGAACCTCTCGGTACTCCACTGGTGCTAACGCTGGAGCCGCGTCACGCCATACCTGAGGAGGTTGGTTGTATGGTGGTGGTGCTGTTAGTGGAGCTGGTGGATATATTGGTGGTGATTGTACCCGTGGTACTGATGGATAATTTGATTGTAATTGTGGTTGTACCAATGCTGGATTGTTATGTATGTGTTCAGCGTGGAATGATGGACCCAATTGTGGTATTGCAAAGTCCTCTGCTCTCAAACCCGATTGCTGAAAATAAGCCGGTGGTAATTGTTCTGACCGTCTCTGTTGTTGATGGTTTGGACGATTCAGACTATGTATTGTGTCTGTTATTGGCTGCACTGGGATCGGTGTGGATCTCTCATCTGGTTGAAAAGCAGGTGAAGCAGATGGAGCAGATGATACTCCTGGCTTATTCTGCATAATCGGACGTGTTGACAGCGATCCTATTATATCCCAAGCGTGTGACAATTGCGAGATAGCGTAGGTGCGGGCTTCTTGCAAGTCATTGCGAGGACCTAACCTATTCATTCTACCCGTGTAATGCAACACTCGATTCGCCAAACCATCTAAGAAGGTCTGATTAATCGGTGGCTGAAGTCGACGTACCTGATCTAAAACAAGTTGTGCTGCCTGCACCACCATTTGAGATTCAGCTACCAAGTCTCTCGCATGAGATACTGTTATGGGAACTGCACCATAATCTGCGTGGTTTCGCAGTTCCTCTGTCCAATTGACCCCCCTGAAGTTCACACCCCGAACCAGACATTCGATCTGCAGTTCGCTGGGTTCCAGACCATAGAACGGATGGTCAACGTCTATGTGACTTGACATTTCGATGGTAAAATTCGTGAAATCCAGAATTCGCAAAAACACCAATAATAAAAACCAATTCACACGTAATAATAAGTGGAGTTAGTACGCCCGGTAACAATCGTCCGATGGAAATGTAAAAAAAAAAATGAAAAATGCAAAGAATAAAAAACAACGAACAACCCAATTCGAAAACACCAATTTTTGTAAGAACAAATTTAGTAAAAGAACAAAAAAGATTATTGTTGTACCCAATTTTGCTTTAGCTTTTCACAGAAATTCCTAAAATATTTATTAAAATATACCTTATTTATTTAATTTCAGATATACTGAAATACCAAAATTAAATATATACCTAAAATTATTTAGTGACGATAGCACCCCTAGGGGAAAATATTTATTTATTTAAATTTAAAAAATAAAAATATTTAAAAAAAAAATGCTTATTTATTGGATGCACCACTTAGCTCAAATATTTATTTATTTTTTTAAAAAAATAAAGAATATTTATTTATATTTTGATGTACTCGCTTATTTAAGAAAATTATGTATTTACTTAAAAATTATTGATTCCTAAAATTTAATTTATTTAATAAAATTTTTTATTTATTTATTCTCAAAAATTTATTGTTTTTATTTATTTTATTTTTTTATTTAATATTTAGATAAGAGATTCCCAAAATCAAGATTCGTCTGGAGACAATATAAAAGTAAGTATGGTTACAATGACCATTTTATTTAGTAATTGAATTCCCACGTTCGCGAGCCCACTCCAACAACGCATGTGAGAACCGACTAGAAAAGCCCCTAACGACCAGATTCTACAGAACAGTTTCTCCCCAACCTAACAAAAACAATCGCAACTGTCACGATTAGACCCTAGGCCCATTTCTACTGACCCAGCTGCGGTTGTTCTATCTAAAAATAAATTATCATTAAACTAATGCCATAGTCGAAGAACGCTCCCGAGCACCAGACTTCAAATCCTAAACTCCATGAAAACTGTCTATTGCAAGCTAAATGAAAAAAATGGAAAATATGCTTGAAGCCTCGATCCTGATAAAAAAATAGATTGGTTCTCCTCTTCATTTCATTGAAGAAGCTTCTGGGCAGGGAATGGTACTACTGGTTTGTACCTAAGTACAGACCAGCAGTAGTCATCCCCTTATCACCAGAAAACTCTTTCTGAAATGAAGAGAAGAAACCAATGAACTTCGATCGCATGTCCATAATGGACAGAGGCGATCTAAGAACATAAATATGTTAAGGGGATAAGCCCCATGGATGGCTTGTTAGGCCTACCGCTTAGAAAGATTTATTTACTAATCCTAATAAACATGAACAAATTTTCATACTCGCCTAAAACATCCCAAATCCTATTTTATCATTCACAAAAAAAAAAATCATCAATCAAAGATTGTTTTACGACCATCGTAAAGCGATTACAAAATACAAATATTGTATTCAAAACAACCAACAAAAATAAATGTTAGCTAAAAATATTTATCTCTATATTTATTTTATTTTTTAAATTAATCGCAATAAAAAAATAAATTCCTTAAAATATAGTTTATGCTCTATACTATTTGTATTATTTGAATAGCGTAAAAATTTATAGCATAAAAATGCGCGTTGATAGCGTAAAAATTTATTTTCGACGATTGTAGACAATGTAATTCTCTATAAAGAAACTTTTTTATTTACAGGTACACACAATCTATTCTCAACTATATACAATTATTATGTACAGAACGTATGTACAAAAATATTTACAAATATGTACAACTATATACAAAAAAAAATTTTTTATCTATAACTACCAAAGTGCCACCAAAAAAAAATTCATAAAAAAAATGTGGACCCAAATCGGTTTTTTTTTCCAAATAAAAATTATTTTCCCTAAATATATACACAATTCCTAGGGGCCTCTTGCGGTCCCAACCACCGTCGAGGGTTCTCCTTTCTGTGGTTGGACTCGAAGATGGCGCTCTCCTCAGCCAATGTCTCCGCATAAGCGTGCATGAATGAAGAGAACTCGACCTCCTCTTCCAACCCACCGCCTTCTGTACCTTCCTCCTACTCTTCTTCTCTCTCCACCTTCTCCTGTCTCTCTCCAGCCTCCTCAAGCGGCGCCTCTCCAACACATCCACCTCGTTCACACACTCATTCATTACTTCACTTGCTACTACATCCACCATTTCATCCACCATGTCATCATACAACTCAATCACTATATATTCAACAATTCCTTATACACTCCATCCCTAACTTCATCCATTATAACATCCATAACTCCATTCACTACATTCATCGCCCCCTTCATCCTCTTATTCACCACATTCATCACTAGACTCATAATCTCATGCATAATTTCATCCACCTCATTCACACCTGGCTTGACCGCTGCCTGGCCCAGCTCTCCTGGCCCCGGCCGACGCTTGCTCCTAAACGAGCCGTGCTGTGTAATTGTGTGCATTCTAATAGAAGTATTACAAACTTAATTGAGTATAAAAAAAATTATTAGAATTAATGACACAATTCCAACAATAATAGCAATATTTAATATATTTAATTATTGCTTGATATAAAAAAACTTATAAATCCAAAAAACTGGTTTTATCTAAACCACTAAAACAAAAAAACCATACTGGTTTTTTTTTTCCCACAAAAATTAAAATACCAATCCAGGACTAGTTGGCAACACCCAAACCGGTTGACAACGCCCTGAAGAAAAGCAAACAAAAATATATTTTCGCGCCGAAAATAAGCTCCTATTCATACAATAAAACTAGAAATTAATCTAAAGGGTGCCTGTTTCGGCGCCAAGTATGTAAGAGTGCCACTATGGGCTTGGACTTTTAATGACAAATTATTTAGAACAAAAAGAAAACATTAAAATTTATTCTATGAGAGCAAACGGGTCGTCCGTACCACACAAATCTTGAATTTGGAAATCCCTTAATAATAAAAAAAATCTCTATCTTATCATTTCGAGCATTATAGTAATAGAACTAAATAACTATACCTATATTCAAAAAAAAACAATGAAAACAATATATATAAAGAAAACCTGCCTGGTATCGTTGATCGTTGAAAAAGCGTTCCAGTGATGCAAATTGCATTAATTCCAAAAAAAAATATTTCTTCCTCAGTATAATCTCCAGTTACTATGATTTGTTTTCGTTTTAATTAGCAAAATTTATGATCAAACCACACGTTCACTAATCCATAGGTTTGACAACAATTGAGCACCAATACTCTTCCCAGCCTAATTTCATTACAACATATCATCCAAAAAGGAAATTCTTCTCAGGTTTCTTTATTTAATTATAATCCGTCATTTCCCTATTTGCTTTCAGTGGAAGTATTTTATAACATGAAATAAAAGAACCAACACATTCATCAATAACAAATGGGTTCCTTCGTTTAAATATTTCGATACGAATCCCATTTATATCACTCAAGCAATTTATACTTTCCTTTATAATTTCTTTGATCAGTTTTAGCTTAAACAATATTAAACACGATGATATCAAATGTTTTTAAAAAAAAACCAACATGGAATTTGACAAACTTTTTAATTATAAATTTGAAATTTTTATCTCGGATGTTTATTGTTATATTATCAAAAACAGAATGAATCGAAAAATTAAATTTCAAAATCAAAAATGTGATTTCTGACATTTTTTAATGAAATCGTGAAACGAAGATAAAGCAAAACTGAGTAACGATATCTGTTCGTTAAAATGAAATAAATGGTGCGTTCGTTTACTTTTATAATTATATTTTGAAATTGAGTTGGCCGTTAATTATTTGAAAAAAATTGTTTTAAGTTATTATTATGGTAAAATGAACTGAAATGACTGAAATAAATTTTTATTGAATCGGAAAAAGAATATGAATTGGTTTTAGTATTATTTAGGTGAATATAGACGTTACAAAGTCTCGCCATTCTTGGAGACTTTAACATACATAACAAAGAATGGCTGAAATACTCATCACGCACTGATGACGTAGGAAGACAAGCCGAGCTAATACTGGCAGATTACCATGGTTTGACTCAAATGATAGAATGCCCCACGAGAATACGGAACAATACACATCATAATAATAATTTGCTCGATCTGTTTCTGACAAACGAACCAGATACTACGAAGACAAAAGCTGACCAACCCCTGGGATCATCGGACCATTTACTAATATCAGCAGTAGTACAATTCACATCACCTTCACCAATTAAAGCCAATCTTCGTCGCGATTGGAATTATAAACGTGCAGACTGGAAAGGACTGAAAAACTTTTATGAAGAAACACCTTAGAAAACTATTTGTTGTGTTGAGCAAGATCCTAGCACATCAGCACTAAGAGTTTCTGAAGTCATAAAAGATGGAATGCGGCGGTTTATTCCAAATCGACTAACCACTCCTAAAACTGAACCGTGGTTCACGCGGGATGTTGATGAGGCGGTGAGGAACAAACGCAAAGGATTTAAGGCGTACAACTCAAATAAAACACCTGAAACCTATTGTGCCTATCAAAATATTAGTAAATACAAAATAGATTTGGACAAAGACGCATTCATCCAGAAGAAAGCGAAAAAATTCGCCGAGCACCCTTCTGGCTCTCGCAGTTTCTTTCAAGCAGTTAAATCAGTGCAGAGCAATTTTACTAGATCCTCTATTTCAACCTTAGTTCTGAATGACATTCCTGTGAGCGAATCGAAAGAGAAAGCGGATCTTTTGGGTCGTATTTTCGCAGAAAACTCAAACATAGTTGATCCGCCCCATCCTCCTACATTTCTACCTCCAGTTGAAACAAAAATGAAGCCAATTGTTTTTCGACGTAATATTGTACGAAAAATGCTTCTTTCAATCAATATCAACAAATCCGCTGGCCCCGATGGTATTCCACCCCTCATTCTTAAGAACTTTGCTAGGCAGCTCGCTCCAATTCTAACAAAAATATTCTATTTATCTTACAAAGCTGGCATATTTCCCGATTCTTGGAAACTGGCTTGTGTTCAACCTATATCGAAGAAAGGTAGTAAGATTGACCCGCATAATTATAGACCAATTGCAATTCTGTCGGTCTTGGCTAAAATATTTGAAAAATATGTTAACTATAATCTAATAGAATATTTGGAGATGTCACGAATTATTGATGATAAGCAGTATGGTTTTCGTAGAAGTCATGCAACAGGTGACCTATTAGCCTACGTAACCTATATGTGGAACAAATCGCTGGAGAACCATGGTGAAACATTTAGTATTTTACTTGATATTTCTAAAGCATTTGATAAAGTATGGCATAGTAACCTAATAACTAAATTAAAATCTTACGGTCTAGATCATCTTACTGTTTCATGGATTCAAAGTTTTCTTACAGGTCGTCAATTTCATGTTAACTTAGATGGTATCACATCTAATATTTTCACAACCAATGCTGGGGTTCCCCAAGGTTCTGCACTCTCACCAACCTTGTTTCTTCTATACATTAATGACTTCCTTATTTCCACAGTGCACCCAATCCATAGTTTTGCTGATGACTCCACATTGCATGGATCACATGCATCCCCTAAAATTCGATCTCATACTGCAGTCACAACTGATAGAGAGCTGTTAATTGATTCTATCAATGCAGACCTGCAGCGTATAATGGAATGGGGTGATCGTAATTTTGTTGCATTTAACCCAACCAAAACCAAACTATGCCGTCTATGACGAATAGAGAGACATAAAAAATTCACTATTAAGATAAACAATGAGGAATTGCATGAGGTTGAATCAGTAAGACTTCTTGGAGTGGATATTGAAAATAATCTGAAATGGAATAAACACGTGTTTAGCCTCGCTAAATCTGCAATGCAAAAGTTAGGATTCTTGAGGCGATGTAAAAAGTTCTTCAATCCCGAGCAAATTTTGCTGATTTATAAGTCCTTTATTCGTCCATGCATGGAATACTGCTGTCATGTTTGGGGAGGTGCTTGTCAGTCAACAATAAAATGTCTAGACTCTGTACAGAGAAAGGCGATACAGTTGATTGATAATACAGAACTAACTGACCAGCTTGATCCACTCCAGCACCGAAGAAATGTGGCTGAATTGTCAATCTACTATAAATATAACTTTAGCGAATTCACTTCAAATTAAATACAGAATATCCTTCCATCAAGTGCGCAGTACAATCGACGAACAAGAACTTCAGAGTCATCCCACCCATTTGCTGTCAAAATATATCGATGTAGAACTATGTCCTTCCAGAACGATTACTTCAATAGAGTGGCCAAATTATGGAACTCATTGCCCGCCTTCGTATTTCTCGATGAATTTGCCCCTCAGACATTTAAAGAAAATGTCAATCGCCATTTAAAAAAATTTGTATAGCTTAAAATAATTTATTTATTTATTTATTTATTTATTATTGCAATACAATATAGGTAAGTAAGTGTTGTTAAGGTAGGTAAGTTTGTTACAGGTAAGTATTGCCAATACAGGTAAGTATAGTACAGTTGTTTTCCTTTTCTCGCTCTTTTTCAGCCATTAGCTGAAAAAGTGCGAGAGAACGGAAAATATTGTTTTAATTAAATAAATTTTCCTTTCATTTTCCCCATCTCCTTCCTTTCTAGTTGAAATGGTATCTTCGGATATTCAAAGAGTCTGAATAATGAATATTTCATACTTAGTGTGCTAAACATGTCTAACTAATTAATAATAAAAAAAAAACATTTAAATTATATTAATTTCTTTTACAAACGTTTATTATTTAGTTTTTGTATTGTGTAAATCGAGTAAAAACAAAATTTTATTTTGTCTAAAGGTTGACAAATAATTGACAAAACCGATCAGAATCGACACCAATAATTTTCTGAATCTAAATTTTTTCGTAGAGCAAGTTGTAAATACAATAGAGTTGCACAAATACACATGTGTTAAAATTTGAAAACAAGATGCATAGTGTTTTATATTTTAGGTGAAATTTTAAAGAAAAATATTGCAAATGTTAATAAAAAACATATGAAAAAATCAACACTAATGCCCAATTTTTTCAAACAAAGTTAAACCTTGGTTAAATCTAACTCAAGTTTAACCCAAGTTTAAATTCAATATTGGGTTTCTTCGCACCAACAAATCTCGCTTTAAAGTTAACCGATGGTTAACCATCACTTTCGTGGTGGCGTGTTTAGAAAGGAGCGTTAAACAACGTTCAAATTTTAAAATATAATAATATTTTAATCGATCAGTTTGTAATGAAATAGTTTATTCTCAAGCAAAATCAATTTGCGACAGAATAAAATTCATTACACACGAATTAATTACACTACTCCATTCTCTGACAAAGAATTGTGTATTATATAAAATAAAAACCATTTTCTTCAATTAAAGCAATAAATCTTTATTGTTTTTTTAATTGATAAATCAAATTTCTGATTAAAAAAAACACTGATGATAAAAAACCCCCATCCCATACAATCAACCAAATTCAACTAAACGAAATAAGAGAATTTAACTTAAAATTTGATTTTTGAACAAAACGTTTCAAAGCCATGTGATTATGAGTGTTTTTTTTTTCTATATCGGAGAAATCGGGGAGCGATAAAATAAAATATATATCAGATATATCGTATAATTTTTTCCTCCGATAATTAACTGTCAGATATAAAATATATTCTTTGAGTTTTTTTCCGCCAACAAAAATAAAAAAAAATTTATTAAATAAATTTAAATTTTATTAAAAAATTTATTTAAATTTGTTTTTAATCGAAACTTTACCTACAATTTTTTAAATTTATACTTTAAACGATGACTTCCAGTCGGTAAAAAAAATATCTGTAATATTATTTATATGGATTTTTATTTTTCTAGATGGCGTTATTGACGTTAAGGCGATTTTTTGAATTTTTTTTATACTAAGTTTTAATTTCAAAATGGTGCTACAAGTGTATATATCGGGGTTTTTGGACGTATTGTATGAACAACCTACTGGTGTAACTTATAATAGTTTCCCACCGTAGAAATTTACTATGTAGTATAGCAAATATTTGATATTAGTTTGATTTTTCACCGTTCATATTATATTAAGATAATGTTTCGGTGGGAAACCAAACCTAACTTGACACTAGAATAAAATTGATATTTCAAAATACCGTACTGTCAATTTTATATTTGATATTAGCGTTATAGTTTTTAAAATGGAATTTACAACCCAGAGAAAATCAAACTAGATTTAGACAGCCCTGCCACTGTTTTTGAACAGCATAAAATACATATAAATTTTATTCTATAACGTCTTTTTTAAATATTTCTCTCACGAAAACCAAACGTCTACGTTGACTACGTTTTTCATGTCCTATTCCTTTATAATGCTATACTAAACATATCCATATCATAATCAACAATTATTACATACACCTTAATTTATTAAATATCAGAAATGAATCTTACAAGCTAAAAATCGCAAGAAAACACAATGTTTACAAATTTCATAAAATGACATTTCACCTATAAAATAATAATTACGTTTCACACCGTCGATATTATACTTTATTTGATAAGTATTATATTTACTAGCTAGCAAATGAAAATAGCAAATTTAAAATAATTATTGTGATAGTTTGCTTTCACACCGTTGCTATTATACTTTATTAAACTATACTAGCTATCAAATTGGTACGGTGGGAAACTAGTGTTAGTACTGACAAAATCAGAGTGCATCTTTATCAAACAAACGGAAAATTTTCTCTTGCTCTATTTAATTTGGTTAATTGGGCCTTAGCCATTGTGGAAATCATGCATTAATCATGAGGTAAAAGATAAGAATTGAGTAAAAAGTACTTCAAAAATTAATTTTTTTTCTCAAAATATTTTTCGTACAATCTTGGATCTCATGAGTTTTTTCATTGTGGGTGCACCGCAATTATTAAATTGTTTAAACTTACACATTGTAACATCTTCTACCTTCTGTTTTATTTGTTCAAACTTGCCATTTGTATTATTTACGTTAACGCTTAAAACGATCCATAATCCATTCCACTTGAGTTTACAATTGTCGCTCAGAAGCAAGTGGAACGGAAAAAACAGCGGTCTTGAGCGTAATTGTCTTGAGTGCTTAGTAGATCGCATCAATTGAATAAATATATAAGGAAGAATAATTACGTGTGGCTACGCGAATATTTTTTGAAGTATGTAATTTGTATATCTGTGCGTTCTTCATCCATGACATTTGACATATTTCGTTTTGTATTTTAAAATAAAATGATAGCTTTTATCCGAAATTCTACTTTAAGATATTAAAATTAAACAAAATTTATAAAAATTAAAGTTTAAATTAATATTATTTTAAATATTTTATTTTACTTGTTATAAGTTTCGCAATAAATACAAATTATAATTATTGTTTTATTTTTATTTTTATTTAAACAAAATATATATGTATATATATATTTTTGCTCGATTAATTTCGGTTGTTACACCATTATCAAGAGCTTGAAAAATATATACTAAAGAAAAATGATTAACAAAAATATAAAACAAAACAGTTTTTGAAGCTACTCAAATTCGAAAAAATTAAACATAAAATAATTCAATGAACAAGTAAGAATTTAACAATAAACAATTCAAATTCAAATTAGAAAAAATCTCTATAAAAATTAGTATCAAAATAGCTAATGAAGGCAATACCACTGTGTAAATAAAGTTTATAAAAATTTTTTGAAAAAACATTGAAACATGGGAGATTTTAAATTAAATAAACAAATCTGGGCAAGTTAACGGTGAATAAATTATATCAGTTTGGGCGTTCAATAAATTTTGATTATAAATATAATAAATATAATAAATATAAATATAATTTATATTATAATAAATTATATATATATATAATTTATTCACCGTTAACTTGCCCAGATTTGTTTATTTAATTTAAAATCTCCCATGTTTCAATGTTTTTTCAAAAAATTTTTATAAACTTTATTTACACAGTGGTATTGCCTTCATTAGCTATTTTGATACTAATTTTTATAGAGATTTTTTCTAATTTGAATTTGAATTGTTTATTGTTAAATTCTTACTTGTTCATTGAATTATTTTATGTTTAATTTTTTCGAATTTGAGTAGCTTCAAAAACTGTTTTGTTTTATATTTTTGTTAATCATTTTTCTTTAGTATATATTTTTCAAGCTCTTGATAATGGTGTAACAACCGAAATTAATCGAGCAAAAATATATATATACATATATATTTTGTTTAAATAAAAATAAAAATAAAACAATAATTATAATTTGTATTTATTGCGAAACTTATAACAAGTAAAATAAAATATTTAAAATAATATTAAAATGTTTCGCCAAGTGCCTACAGCGTCTTCAATTATGTATGTTTAAATTAATGTTTTACAAAACAATTATTAGTATTTGTGCAGTAGTTTATTCATAAAAATGAAGTGTTGCATTAAAATATGTACAAATAATCTTAAATACACTGAAATTTGATCATCGAATTTCATATCAATGGTTAGAATATTTTTACTAATGCTACGCATAAAAAGGGTTTAGAATGATGTTTTAACAAAAAGATAAAGTATTTGCTTACAAAAACTGTTATTTTCTAGTTTAATTTTATATTTTATTACCCTACATAAATGCAATTTTTCTTAATCCATCGTTGTCAAACTAAATTTCAAACGCTATCACAGCCGAATATAAGGTGTTCTTAAAGTAATTCAATATGATTAAAATTTGTGTTGTATGGACAATTAAAAATATTTATATTTGGAAATATAAGGAAATATTTTATTCAAACATATTAGGCTTTTAAATTTATATGTAACATTTATTATTTCTTTTATTTGTTTTGAAAATATAAATATGCAAATTGTAAACAGTACCACCCAGCTAGAAAGCAAACACTATCAATCTTCACCAATACTAAAAATTAGATGCTTCACTCAAAATGTCTATTTCCCACTAGATTTTTTGTTACTATAGTAACAGGTCTTTAGTTTGTTATCATTCATAAGAGTGCATTAGAGGAAGCGAGATAGACATATATCTCTTATAGCGCCATCGCATAATATGAAAAAGATCAAAACTAATTTCAAGAATATATGGTTTGAACCAATGTTTTTCACGACTTTATATAAGTCGGCCATTTCATTTAAATCATGTTAAAGTTTATGTTTGATATTAAATAAGCCAAATTTATTTTAAAAATTAGTAAGGAAAATATACAATAGCTGTAAGTATTATTCTATAAAAGTAAGTATTCAAATCAATTAAATGTTGATATGTTTTAAATTAAGAAAAATGTATATGTAATTCTTTTAGTTTAATTTAATGCCATTTTAGTTTTCCAGATTATATTATTTGATAAAATATTGAATTGTTTAATATTATTAATTGTTGTATTATTGTTTTAATTAGTTCTTTAAGAAATAATATATATTTATATTTACTAATTTATTTACAGTCAATAAAAACTTAAAATTATGAAAATGTATTTTATTTGCAAAAATCAATATTTATATAACAAGGTTGCTTTGTGGTTTAGGTTAACCAAGACAAACTAAAGACATGTCTGACCAGACAACCTAAAGACACGTCTTACCAGACAAACCCTAGACTTGTTACACAAGACGAGGTGGGACATTTTGTTCGAGCGGTCTTGGGTTTGTCTTGGTCTTGTTACTATAACGCGTTAATAGTAAGTTACTAGTAAATCTGGTATAACACTTTTACTGGGTTACCCTTCCTTAGATATTTATTCAATGGCTGTGGCCCATTTCTCGATGAAATTGAAATTGAAATTGAATCTGCAAATCGACTAAAAAATTTCAATTTACTCTGCTATCCTACTTGAGTAAATTTTGACAGATTGTGTTGAAATTCAAATAAAATTTGTTTTTCAATAATTACTTTTTCGTAATTTAATTTTTGTGGAAGAAAATAAAGCAAAACAAAAACTAATATTTCAGCGAGAAACGTCAAAATTTCAATTTGTCCCTATTGATGACTAACAACAACATCGGTTTCGATAACAATTTTCTAGCTGGGTAGTGACGACATAACTATAAGCAAATATTTGCCATGATTATTTTATTTACTCATGCCGAAATCATGTATGAACAAATAGCAGCAAATAATTGTCATTAGATAACCTTAATTACAAATTGTTTATAACTTTTTTTTTTACAATTTTTTATAACTTGTAACTATTTTTTCCAAATTCTCATATTCGTATAGATGTCAGTAATAAGCAATTTTATGTTAAACGGGCTACAATAGTACAATTAAAGACTTATTTCGTCGTGGTTTTGTGGATACAACATTTTTTAATTAATATTATTAAGTGAAGTCCGTGAGCTTATAGCAATAAGGTAAACGTTATTATTAAATAATTTAGTGTAAGTTTATACCACCGATAGTTTAATAGAATAATAGTTTTTTGCTATTATGCGCGATTTAGGCCCGCTATACACTTGAGCTAAACTATGCGAACTATGTTTTTTGTATACAACGTAATTATACAAAAAAACATTACGGAAACAAATAATTTTAAAAAATAAAATAAAAAAGGAAACATTACATTCATTACATTTTGTTTAAAAAATATTATTCGCGTTAAAACATTATTTTTTTAAAAACATAGCATAGTTCGCATAGTTTAGCTCAAGTGTATAGCGGGCCTTACAGTCGGCAATTTTAACTTAACGTAAAGTACAAATGTATGAAAATGCACTAGAGCATTTACAGTCGTTAACGCAAACTTAACGTTCATTTCATTAGATCTTAAAGATTTTGTTAAGGATTTTTTGACGTTTGGTATAAAAACTGAAGAAAAGTAATATTTGATTGCAAGTGTCCATAAAAATAAAATTTTATTTATTAAAAAATGCAAAGGATATAAAAAGAGCGACTTTAAAGCCAAATATTAGCATGAAATTAATATGAAAATAAGTTTTTTTATTTTTAAATTTTATATCAAATGTATGTTTCGAATTTTATTATTTTAAATTTTGATTTTAAAATCAGTTTGTTACTTTTAAAGAATTGATTGATTTATAAAATTAATTACAAAACCAAAATTAATATCAAATTAAACGTCAATGATTGTGTTTTTTTCTAAATCGGAGAAGATCGGAGAGATATTTTAAATGTCAAAAAAATTATCTGTGTTTTTTTGCATTCTCGGATATATCTGATATATGGGCTATTATTTTGAAAACGTACATTTTTTTGTTGATTTTTAAATTTTTGATTTTTAAAAAATCTGAAATTTTGATATATTGTTGGTATTGACGAAAGGAAAAAAGTGATTTCTGTTTTTATTTTTTGAGTACTCTGAATCGGAGTTATGCGCGGTTGAATTTTTGAGGCTTTTTCTCGTAGTTTTGGTAATGGTATCAATGTTTTGTGGCCACAAATTTCATCCGACTTACGTATATTTTTGCAAGTAAAAAGGAAAATAATTGAATAATTGAAATAAGTAAGTTTAAAATTAATAACTTTTCTCTTTTCCGCTAGGCGGCGCGTAAAACCTTGGTTTACTTCAAAGCTCATATCTCAAAAAACCCCTCTATTTTTGTTTTTCACAAATTTTAGAGTAAACATATGCAACTATGAAATTGAGAAATAACAAGTCCGCTATTCAATATGGATTTTTTCTTACGATTTTTTAAAGTTTGGAAAAATTCACATGTGTTTTTTTATTAAGTTAATAATCCTGTACTAAATGTGGATCTAATAAATAAAACATTTCATATTTTAACACCTGCAATAAATTTAAACCATTTTCTGTGTATTTCTGATTGATAAACAGGTTTTTATTCAGAATAAGAATTGGAGATCCCAATGATCGAAGATTCTGTTATAATTTCAACATCACCAACACTAACATTAGAAAAAAACATTAAAAAAATATTTTTTCTATAAACATTATAATTTAATCAATATTATAAATAAATACATTAAAAAATTAATTTGTATAATTCTTTTTGCCTTTAAATTGAAATATTTATGATTATCAGAAAAAGAAAACATTTTGGCAATTATTTTATCGGGTGTAGTGTTATCCGGTAAAAAACAGTGGAATCCTTGAGTTCCACTTATGGTTTGAATGTCCGAAAACCGCATCGAAAGAAATTGCTCCCGTATTTCGATATCTCTTGAAGACACATATGAAAACTTTACAACGTGGTTGTTTTTTTCGACCAAATTTCCGCCCATTCAAATAATTCCCTTGCTGTTGATATTTTTTCTCCTCCAAGTGAAGCTCTCCGGGCTTCTCATCTAAGTGTTCCTCCAATCCCATCGGATGGACCCTTTCCGTGGGCAGTTGCAAAGAAATGCCATTCTGCAGGTATTTTAAAATCATCAATATGTTTGCAGAGATTTATGAAATTCTTCTTATTTTTATATTGAGCTGCTGAACCATCATTAAAATATAAAATTTTTTTGATACTTGGATATATTTCTTGCTGTTTTTCAATGAATTCAATACACCTCTCCTGGTATTTATGAACTGCAACTGTGTTATGCATTAAATGATCATATATAATGACAAAAGATAAGACCTCTAGTTTATCATTACATGATTTGTAGTAAATTACGATTTTTTTTTTTTTTTTTTATTCAAAGTTAGGCATGTTTAGTGTTAATTATAATAAATTATAAATTAACGTCTCTGAATATACCATGCTAACTAGGGATAAGAATGGAATACAAATTAAGTTTATCTGAGAAATTTATGAACGTTAACTTTAAACCTTTGAGGATTAAAGTCATCAGGGAAAACCCAGGAAGGGAAGGCATTCCAAAGATGAGAGACTCTGTTGAAAAAGTCACGTTGGAAGGGTACAGTTCTACACCTAATTATTTGAACGGTAAAGGGATGCGCTGCTACGTTTGCTCTGGTGTGACGCGAAAGGTTTGCTGATTTAGGTAAAATCGATTTGGTCTCTTCAGAAGCTCGTTCATCCATAATATATTTATAAAATATAGTCAAATCAGCAACATTTCTTCTGTGCTGCAAGGAATCAAGACCGTTAGTAAGACTTGAGTTACCAATGAGTTTAATAGCTCTACGCTGTACAGAATCAAGGCAGTTGAGACTACTCAAGTAAGCTCCACCGCATATGTGAGAACAGTATTCCATGCAGGGACGTATAAAAGATTTATAAACTAAATGAAGTTGTTCGCTATCGAAAAACTTACGACATCGCCCCAAAAATCCTAACTTTTGAACAGCATTCTTACCCAGATTAAAAATATGAGAATTCCACTTCATATTATTTTCAATCTCAACTCCTAGAAGTCTGACAGACTCATTCTCTAAAAGATTTTTGGGGCCAAACGTTAATGGAAAAGGATTGGGTGTCGTTATCCTAGAGAAATGACAAACCTGTGTTTTGCTTGTATTGAATTCAACACTGTTAGCAATGCCCCAATCCATAATTGTTTTAAGATCAGTGTTAAGGGAATCTATCAATTTTGACCTACACTCACTAAGCGCTAAGGGTGTATATAGTTTAGGTGCTTCATGAGACGCATGAAGCGTGCTATCATCAGCAAAACTTTGTATAGGATGAACCGTTGAGTCCAACAAATCATTAATATAGATAAGAAAAAGAGTTGGTGACAAAGCGGAACCCTGAGGAACTCCTGCATTAGTTGAAAAAGTACTCGATGATACACCGTCAACATTGATCCGAAATTTTCGATCAGATATAAAGCTCTGTGGCCAAGATATAAGCTGCTCGTCTAAACCATAGGATCTCAATTTGCATATAAGGTTGTTATGCCAAACTTTGTCAAATGCCTTGGAAATATCAAGAGCAACACCGAATGTTTCTCCAAAGTTTTCAAGCGACTTGTTCCAGATATGAGTGACAAAAGACAGCAAATCTCCCGTCGCTCTTCCTTTTCGAAATCCATATTGTCTCTCATTAATTAATTTGGAAGACTCTAAGAAGCTTTTTTTTTTTTTTTTTTTTTTTTTTTTTTTTTTTTTTTTTTGTTTAATTGTTTCACCGGGCGTGTTTTATTTCACTCCGGTTTATTATTTAGTTTCTATAACGGTTATAAAAAAACAATAATAATTTTAATAAAAAAAAAAGAAAAAAAAAAATTCAATTCGAAAAAATACAAGTTTTAACTAAAAATCACCAAATAATTGAATTTGTGCTAAATTGTTAATTTCGTTAATTTTGTTTTTGGTTATTTCAATAAGTGGTTAAAAAAAAATGTAAAAGCAGCAAAATATTCATTTAATAGAAACAATTTTAAAATTTTTATACTATAAAGGTGTTTTATGCATACGTTTCATAAAAAAAAAAAATATATATACTAACTAAATACATTGATTGTTATTTATATTTGAAATAAATAATTGTGAAAGATTTTGTAGGATTATGTCATACCTGATCAACACAACGAATCTTCTTGACGATACTACTTCACCAACTGCTAATTCAAGCAAGTTAAATTCTTCTAACTCGATCTGTGCAGAATGCGATAAAGAAGTTTTTGATGACGACAAAGCCTTATATTGTGAAGGTCTCTGTTGTCGATGGTTCCATTGTGCATGTATAGATTACACTGATGATGACTGTGATCATTTTACGGCACTTGTAGAAAAAGCTATATGGATGTGTCCTATAGACAGAATAAATTTTGCGAAGTATAAAAAGTCATTAGGTGTTTTACCAAATGATTTAAATAAAACCACCAACAAAACTGCCGATTGCGAACTAATTGTTAATCTGACAAACACCCAACAACAGTCTATAAGTAAACTTGACTCGATCCTGGCATCAATTAGTAATATTGAAACCGAAATGGCAACTCAAAAACTTGATCGTGTACCGTATTGTGTACCAAGTAATAATGCAGCTATTTCGTATGCTAATGTTACTAAAAATTTTGTGAAAGTTGACGTTAGTAATGAATTTAATAAAGCAGTAATAACACGTCCAAAGATTATCCAGTCACATGATGACACCAGAAATGCAGTTAAAAGTGCCATTAATATTTGTAAACTGAAAACTCCTATTTTAAGGTTAAAAAACATTAAAGATGGAGGTATATTACTAAAAACAACTGATGAAGACTCAACCAAACGTCTCCTTGAAGAAGCTGATAAGCAGTTAAGCAAAACATATAATATATCCGAAACAAAAGCACGCAATCCAAGAATAAGAATTTCTAACTTAGAGAAAAACTATTCAAAAGATGAACTAAAAGACAATTTGGTGTCTCTTAATCAGTTTATAGATAACGCTGATGATTTCAATATTGTCTATAGTAGAACATTCAAGTATGGAAATAAAACAAGTTGGACATTAACGCTGGAAGTAACTGGTACTCTCTTTCAAAAAATGGTAGACAGGTATGTGAACATTGATTAAAAGATGTAGAGTATGTTTAAAATATGATCATATCTCTACTTCTGAAGCTTTGTAAAAATACAAAGAAGGTATTAATTGCACATCTAAAACAATTGATGAGTAATACCCAAAATATAAATGTATTAACTAATTCTAATAACAGTCCAACGAGAAACTTAAAAATTGTTTATGCTAATGTTAGAAGTATAAGAAACAAATTAGCTGAAATTGAATTAATGATTCAAAAATTTTCGAATATTGATATTATTGTGTTAGTTGAAACATGGCTATATTCAACTGAATGTTAGAAGTATAAGAAACAAATTAGCTGAAATTGAATTAATGATTCAAAAATGTTCGAATATTGATATTATTGTGTTAGTTGAAACATGGCTATATTCAACTGAAATCAATTTTTTTAATATTCCTGGATTTAATGCTGTATTTAAATGTCGGGATTCGCCTAACAGAGGTGGCGGTACGGCCATATTTGTCAATGAAAATATAAAATTTATAACTAACAATATTGATGAAAACTTTGAGAAAAATTATAACGCAATCTCAATTACCATCCAGAATATGAGCCCTAAGCTAACTATTGCTACCTATTATAAGGCGTCGGACCAAAACAACGCTATCTTTCTTGAATTATACGAACATTTTTTAGTCAACAACACAAATGTTTTTGTGATATCGGATACAAACATCAACCTTCTGGATGACAATGATAGTGTTACTAACTACAAAGAATTATTAGAGACTTGTAACATGACGATTTTAAATAAACTAAATATAAATAACGCTACAAGAGTAACAACTTCCAGCAAAAGTATTATTGATCATCTTATATCAAATAGTAATTTTGATTCCTGTAATATATCTATGCATGATTGGACTAATCTTGATCATAAAGTAATAATAACAGATTGTTCTTTTGTCAATTACTCTAAAGATAACATGACAAAAAGAACCATCAGTTTAATTGACAAACAGAAATTCAGATTACTAGTCCAAGAAGAAGTTAATGATATTCAAAAAGAATTAGATTTTGACAAATTGATAGAAATTATTGCAACTGCCAAGAGTAATTCCACATATACTAAAACTTTAAGAACTAGAAATAACAATTGGATTACGTCCGAACTATTAAATAAAATACATATTAGAAATATTCACTATAAAAAACTTAAAATTCAGCCTCATAATAATACTTTAAAAGAGAAATACAACCAACTTAAAAAGGAAATTGCTCATGAAATAAAAAAATTGAAAACTGAATTAGTTGAAAAAAAGATGGAAAAGGCTAGCAATGATCCAAGGAAAATCTGGAAAGTAATCAACGAAACTCTTAAAAATAGGGTTACTTCAACAGCACCTGAAACCATAACTAATTTAACTGTTGACAACGTACGTATTAACAATCCCAAAGATATCTGTGAAGTATTAAATCATCACTTTGTTAAAGCAGGACCCAAATTGGCTTCAAACTTAAAAGATCAGGTAAAAAATAAAATTATTTGGCCTGTTAATAATGTAAGCAATCAGTCTTCAATATTCTTAAAGCCTACGAATGCTATTGAAATTTCAAGTATCATTAAAAGTCTAAAATCAAATGGTGCTCCCGGACCTGATGAAATAACGACAGATGAAATTAAAATAATCACAGATTACATTGCTCCTGTTATTGCAACTATTATCAATAAATATTTGCAAAGAGGCGATTTCCCATCATGTTTAAAAACTGCCCGTATTGTTCCAATCTATAAAGGTGGTGATAAATTAGATCCCAATAACTATCGACCTATTGCGCTACTGAGCGTATTTAGTAAAATTTACGAAAGGGTTTTGCACAACAGGATCCAAGAATTTATTAACAAAACCGGCGGATTTGATAAAAACCAATATGGCTTCCTAAAGCATAGTAATACTGCCTGTATAACACATGACGCAATGGAGTATATTAATGGGGAATTGGATCGTGATAATTACGTAGCAGCTATCTTTGTCGACCTAAAAAAAGCTTTTGATACTGTTGACTTTGAACAGTTGCTTATTTTTCTAAATCAATTAGGAATCAGAGGCGTTGCCAATAAGTTAATTAGTAATTTTATCAAGGGCAGAAAATGTTATACAAAAGCAAACGGTTACACTAGTGTTTTACTGGATATTGAAATGGGTATACCGCAAGGATCTGTGCTAGGTCCTCTCCTTTACTTACTTTATATACATAATATCAAAGAAGCAAAATTAAAAGCTAATTATTTCATATATGCAGATGACACACTACTTATTTATTCTCATAAAAGTAAAACTGAAATGGAAACATTGATAAATAATGACCTAAAGCGCTTTCATAACTGGCTCTTATGGAACAAATTAACTATAAACACATCTAAAACCAACTATATGATCTTTAAACAAAAAAATAAAATAAGTATTAATCCAGTAATTACAATCGATGGACAAACTCTACACACATCGAAACTGACGAAATATCTGGGTCTTCTAATTGATGAAAAACTTAATTGGAAACAACATGCTAACGCAATACGTAAAAAGATGGCACCATTAATCGGAATTATGAGGAAACGTGATTTCTTTAATGTTAAAACAAAATACCAGATTTATAACTCATACATTCTGCCACTTATTAGCTACAATATCACGAGTTGGTCGCAATGCAGTAACGAGGTCTTAAATGAAGTCCAAAGGCTAATGAATAAAGCAATAAAAGCTATATTTAATCTACCTGTACTAACACCAAGTAGATTTTTGTACGAAAATTATAATTTCTTAAACCTTCGGCAGCTTATATTAATGGAAAAAGTGAAACTTATTTTTAATTTAAAAAAAGGACTTATAAAATCCAATATACAACTAAGGTCAAATGTCCAAGTTCACAGTTACAACACAAGGATTGCTAATCAATTGAGACTTTCGCAACCGAGAACGGATAGAAAACTACGAAGCCTAAAATACACAGCCATTAAATATTACAATGAACTACCACCATTTATAAAAGAATCTAATTGTATTCATACGCTGAAAAAGAGATTTAAAAAGTATGTTAGGAACCAATATCTGATGTCAACTGAAAACTAATACTAAAAATATTGAGTCAACAAATATAATAATTAATAACACTTTTAAGTCTTAACTTCCATCCATATTGTCTTGTTTTTAATCTGTTTTGTTTTTAAATTGAACCATTATTTTGTATTTCGTCGCTTTAATAATGAAACAACGTATGCTATTTATACGTTGTTTTTATATAATAGGTGCGCTGCATTCCCCATAAAGGCATCTTTGAATTGGCGTTTTTACATTTTCGAATTATTTTATGACTGGGGGTAAGAATTAATAAATTATAAATTAACGTCCATGCAAATGCATGCGCACATCAAACTTTAAACTCAAATATCTCGAAACTATACTTTTGCGTATACGCCATTTCATTATTAAAGCGACGATTTAATCATAATTTTAACATAAATTAAATCAATATTACATATCTAATTTTGTTTTTGTTATTATTTTTTTTTTCTTTTTTGTTAATGTTATTATTAAATTATTCTTCTTTAAATTAATATTAAACAAAAATCAATTCCTTCTTCTCTAATACCAGCCATAGCTGCCTGAGAAGTAGTACACGGATTAATTTATTATTATTTTGTATGTTTGAAAATAATTTAGAAATGTAAAATGTAATTAAATAATAAATAAATAAATAAAAAAAAAAAAAAAAAAGCTCATTAAATTAAAATTGACATATTTCTCAAAAATTTTAGCAACTACCGATAAAATTGAAATGGGTCTGTAATTCGTAGGATCAGTCTTACTGCCCTTTTTTGAAACTGGCTGTACACTAGTCATTTTCCAAATTTCAGGAAAAATTCCTTTCTTATATGACAAATAGAAGATTTTTGTGAGGATTGGTGCTAGCTCCCTAGCAAATGTTTTAAGTATAATCGGAGGAATAAAATCAGGGCCTGTTGCCTTGTTAGTATTGATTTTTAAAAGCATTTTTCGAACAATGTTTTTCCGAAAAATTATCCACCTCATTTTATAAGAAACTTTAGAAATAGGTTTAGGTTGGAAATTAGGTTCTTTTAAAGTAGAATTTAAAGAGAAATAATGCCCAAGCAAATTAGCTTTCTCTTTTGGATCAATGATAGGGACATCTCTATTAACAAGAGGCGGTAGGGAAGATTTACAAAAGTTGCTTTGGACAGCCTTTGCGGCTTTATAGAAATTGCGTGAACCAGTCGAATGTTCTGCGAATTTAGATGCTTTTTTCCTATTAAATAGATGTTTCTCTTCATCTATTAACTTACGACATAAATTTCTCTCTTTACGGTACTGTCTAAGGTTTTCATCGGTTTTGTTTTGATTAAACTTTCGAAAAGCCTTTTTTTTAACTTATATAGCTTTTTTGCATTTACTAGAAAACCATAGATCAGTTTTCGGAATGATCAATTTATTAGGAATAAATCTGTGCATACCATCTATTACAGTTTCAGAAAAATTTGATGCAGCTATGTCTGGGTCTTGGCCGGTAAGGCAATAGCGTTTCCAAGGAAAACATCTAAAAAAACTTTTTAGTCCTTGCCAATCCGCAGCTTTGTAATCCCAAATATTGCGAGGATTCGCTTTAAATTGTTTTGGAATTTGTATATTTAGTTGTGTGGAGATCAAATTATGATCTGAACCACCCAATGGTTCTGATATTTTAAATTGAACCAGATATGGATCGTTTGTCAAAAATAAATCAAGTAAATTACTACTTTGACCAGGAATGTCAGGAACTCTGGTTGGCAGGTCTATTATTTGAGTAAAATTGTGATAAAGAGCAAACAACTCAGCCTGTCTACCAACCTCGTCAGTTTTAGAGCTGTGTGTAAGCCATTCTTTATTGTGGACATTAAAATCTCCAAGAACAATAAACTTTGCATTAGGATACTTAACCAACCTATCTATCTTCTCAGATAAGTCATGAAATAAATTAGAGTTCTCAGGTGAATTAGGTGAACGGTAAAGTCCAAAGACAAACAGCGTTTGACTTGGGCAACTAATTTTTAGTGACACCATATTTTGAAATTTTGCATTTAATTCAAATTTATTTAATCTCACATATGGTATAGTATCCCTAATATAAGCACAAACTCCATGCTTAATGTAGAAAGAGGATTCAAGTTCATAATTGGGACAAAGGTATCTGTTTTTATCTAAGGTCACAGCACGCGCACTGATAATCGTTTCCGTTAAAAACAAAATATCAGGTTTCATAGTTTCAAGAAAAAGATGGACTGAATTAAGGTTTATATTCAATCCTCTTATGTTCGCATAGCTGATAGATAATTTTGCCATTTTAACTCAGAGAACTATCAATGAAAAACATACATACGAAAACCACAGTAATGCGAAAACAAACAAACTCAAATTAAAATTGAACAAACTCAAATTGAAATTGAAATTGACTACTTCAACAGCTGGACAACCTGAATCTAAGTCTAGGTTCACTGTTAAAATCGACAATTAAAATTATGAAATAATGAAATAGATAAATAATAAAATTTTACTTGAGTAGAGAGGAAAGAAAAACCATAATTGCATTCAAAATAAAAACAAAATCTAAACTGACAAATTAACAGCCCAAAAACTTGAATCTAACTCTAAGTTCCGGCTGCCAAATCGACAATTCAAACTCTAAAATCGCTATTGAACTGTGAAATTACAATTGAAATTGAAATAATGAAGGTAAACAATCAACAAAAACGTAAAAACTGATATAACAAACAAAATGAATTGAAACCTGAAAGTTAAATTTAAATTTAAATAAAATAAAACTCTTAAACAACTTGTTCCTTATGTTCATTTAAAATAATTCCTTATTTTGAAATTTTCCTCTGTTGTGTTACAGCTTTCTTATTTTGTAAATATTATCACTTCAATTCTGGTAGATTGTTTTATCCAGAAATCTCCGAAATTGCATTACTTTTCACCTAAAACAAGATAAAAAGATAATTAAATTAGAGGAAAATTGAGTTAATTTACTGTTACAATAAAATAAAATTATTATAAAATTAAATAAAAGTAAAATATATGGAAAAAGAATTTAAATTTTTATTTATATTTAAAATAAAATTGACTCGAAAAAAAATAACGTCTATATTCTACGATTGCTTTGATTGCAAAAAAAAAATTGGGCTTGAAGTGGCTTGAACTTTATTGAAATGTGCAGCTTGTATCTCATTCTGCGTTATCATTGAGTATAGTTTTCTGAAAAATCCATAATAAATACGTATTCGCCGTGACGTAGCTTAAGTTTCGTTTCCTTAAGAAACTTTGATTGCTGCCTTGCGATGAAACCATGAATTTTTAATTTATTTACCGATGCATGTACTAAATCTTCTACAAAGTCTTCCTTATTTTTTTCCATGCGTTCTAACGAATATCTATCTTGCATTAACCATTTCTCATAATGTATTTCTTCGTAAAACTCAAGAGATTCCAAAATTGTTTCTCTGTAAGCTTCCACGATCTTTTTACAATCATTGCATATATTTGTTGCACAATCCACTGTATCATTAGAACAACTCAGTTTCTTAAGCAGATCTTTTTCATTTTTTACAGACATTGTGTGTTCCGGTTGGTCCGGCTAATATACATTCCTTCGGTCGCAACGTAGTGAACTTTGAGAAGCTGATTTTGACATCTGGGTTTTCTTCCAAGAACATTTCGTAGATGTCGGTGAGGGTCCATAACACCAACCGCTTTGATTTCCTAATTTTTGTTGATCCTTCTGTAATAGTAACAACATATTTAAGGCCAGGCATTATTCTACTAATTTCCTCTGATAAGAAGTATGTTTGAATTTTTTTTACTATCTTTTGTGACAAACTGTTCATTTGTTTGCTTTGAGGCCAACTGTAAGGACCTACTGTTTCCAACAGATCCATGGCGAATTCTACCAGTCGTCTTGATGCATTAAATTCATCCTGGATACGTTGGTTTGCCCAAAATTTACGTGGTAAAGTTGTCAACAAAAACACTTGTTTTGATTTAGAGCTGGCATCTTTAAATTCTTTTTTAAGGTTCATAAGCCATGATGAAAATTCACATTCCTCGTTTGGTGATAACACTTTAACTGAATCTACTTGAAATATTCTTTGACTTATTGCTGATGTGACACTTGCAATTTTTTTATAACTTCCTGTTGTAATATATTTTTGTTTGATAGGAGATTCGGCTAACCTTCCAAGAACATTGTTAATATCCTCTAAAGTGTCATTAAGTAGTTCAGGAACTGGTGGAGATATAGTATCAACCGAAACTGGTGATGGATCTAAAGATGCTGGAGGTATTTGAACATTTTGTTCGTTGAAACATTTTCAACATCCTGATTTATAGAAATAATTTCACTATCGATAGCTTCCGAACATGAAAGCTGCTGTAGAAAATATTAGTTGCATATGAATTTTTATTCATTTTAATAAAATAATTAAATTTACCTTATTTTTATAGATATAAGTGCGACATGTTTCACATATAAACTGGTCATCACTCAAAGTAAAATTTAGGGTCGCAGCTTTTTGAATAACAGCTGGTGTGACCAGTTTCACATTTTTTGATTTCCACTTATGATTTTTGAGACCGTACAAGTTACAGCACAATTTGAAAGGCATTTCTATTATTATCTTTTCTAAACGTTATGTCTTCTAAATATTTTTGAATATACTTGCTATAAGGCAATCACATCAATATATATATATGAGCAATTTCACGCAAGTTCAGCAAATTTTTGGGAAATTTTGACTTGACCCCTTTTAATTTTGGTTATTTTTTGTTTATAGATAGTCTTTGATAAATAAAAAATACAAGTTCTCTTAGAATTTTTTTTTTCGACCAGGGGTCCTCACAGGGTGCCCCTCAATTTTTGTTATTTTGTGATGTGACTGCATTTTGACGAGCGATTGTAGAAAAGCTACTGAATCGATTTTCATAAATGATATGTCGTTGAATAGGTATTAGAACAAAGTTTTTAAAAATGTACACTGTTAATTTTTTGAAATAATTTTTAACGGTGTAACATAAGAAAAAAACGGTGTAATTGAAAAAAAGATGGCATAGCCTCTTTTTTTTTTTTTTTTTTAAACAAAATTGAAGCTTATTTTATATCTAACCACTTGTGAAAGTTGAGGACACGTGTTATTTTTTGTTTTAAAGATAAAATTCGTTGTGCATATGACTGTCGGGAATCAGTTTTTTTTGTTCTGAAGGAAAATTATAAAAATGGCGTTATAAACTAAGAGATATTTTTTTTATGTTAAATATCAAATATTTTATTATTAGATGAACTTTTTAAAATATTATAAAAATTATATATGTAGTACAATAAATAAAATAAATACAATTGTTAAAAATGATATACTTATTTTACCAACAGAAGTTTCTTTTGAATAGGAAAACACTTCTGCAATTATTTTCTTTGTATTAGATGGCATAAAAAAATGAAATGTTTATTTATCACTTTTAGTAATCACTTATCACTTATAAAAAATAATTTGACAGTCCCGACTGCAAACAAAAAAGCCGTATAAATAACTAAATCTATTTAGGAGCTTTTGACTGGAGAAGTATTATGTTCGTATTATGTTATTATGGAATCATAAAGTAAAAGATTGTATTTTAACATTAAATTACAAATATTTTATTATTGAATAAACTTTTTAAAATACCATACAAATTATATATGTGAAAATAAATATAGTTATTAAAAATTATTTACTTATTTTACATTCAAAAGTTTCTTTTGAGTTGGAAAACATTTTTGCATTTATTGTCTTAGTATCTACTGGTACAAAAGAATGAGATTTTTGAGTTCCACTTATAGTAATCGCATTTTTATATCGATTTTGTAATTTTTCTTTTGTTAATTGATATTCATTTTTATCGGCGTATCCAAAGTTCATGGTAGATTCCCATTTTAAAGCCCATTCGAAAAGTTTTTTTGGTGTATCAATAATATTATCTTCGCTCGCCATACTATAACGGTGTGCAGCACGCTTCAGTGTACCACAAATTCCATCACAAGGTCCCTTTCCATGGCTGGTAGCATGAAAATGCCATTCAGCGTCAACCTTAAAGTCTTCTTTATGGTGGCATAAGTTAATTAGTTAATTTAAGGTTGACGCTGAATGGCATTTTCATGCTACCAGCCATGGAAAGGGACCTTGTGATGGAATTGGTGGTACACTGAAGCGTGCTGCACACCGTTATAGTATGGCGAGCGAAGATAATATTATTGATACACCAAAAAAACTTTTCGAATGGGCTTTAAAATGGGAATCTACCATGAACTTTGGATACGCCGATAAAAATGAATATCAATTAACAAAAGAAAAATTACAAAATCGATATAAAAATGCGATTACTATAAGTGGAACTCAAAAATTTCATTCTTTTGTACCAGTAGATACTAAGACAATAAATGCAAAAATGTTTTCCAACTCAAAAGAAACTTTTGAATGTAAAATAAGTAAATAATTTTTAATAACTATATTTATTTTCACATATATAATTTGTATGATATTTTAAAAAGTTTATTCAATAATAAAATATTTGTAATTTAATGTTGAAAAACAATCTTTTACTTTATGATTCCATAATAACATAATACGAACATAATACTTCTCCAGTCAAAAGTTCCTAAATAGATTTAGTTGTTTATACGGCTTTTTTGTTTGCAGTCAAGACTGTCAAATTATTTTTTATAAGAGTGACAAGTGATTACTAAAAGTGATAAATAAACATTTCATTTTCTATGCCATCTAATACAAAGAAAATAATTGCAGAAGTGCTTTCCTATTCAAAAGAAACTTCTGTTTGTAAAATAAGTAAATCATTTTTAACAATTGTATTTATTTTATTTATTGTACTACATATATAATTTTTATAATATTTTAAAAAGTTCATCTAATAATAAAATATTTGATATTTAACATAAAAAAAATATCTCTTAGTTTATAACGCCATTTTTATAATTTTCCTTCAGAACAAAAAAAACTGATTCCCGACAGTCATATGCACAACGAATTTTATCTTTAAAACAAAAAATAACGCGTGTCCTCAACTTTCACAAGTGGTTAGATATAAAATAAGCTTCAATTTTGTTTAAAAAAAAAAAAAAAAAAAAGAGGCTACGCCATCTTTTTTTCAATTACACCGTTTTTTTCTTATGTTACACCGTTAAAAATTATTTCAAAAAATTAACAGTGTACATTTTTAAAAACTTTGTTCTAATACCTATTCAACGACATATCATTTATGAAAATCGATTCAGTAGTTTTTCTACAATCGCTCGTCAAAATGCAGTCACATCACAAAATAACAAAAAATTGAGGGGCACCCTGTGAAGCACCCTGGTCGAAAAAAAAAATTCTAAGAGAACTTGTATTTTTTATTTATCAAAGACTATCTATAAACAAAAACTAATCAAAATTAAAAGGGGTCAACTCAAAACGTTGTTGAATCTTCGTGAAATTGCTCATATATATATATATATATATATATATATATATATATATATATATATATATATATATATATATATATATATATATATATATATATATATATATATATATATATATATATATATATATATATATATATATATATATATATATATATATATATATATATATATATATATATATATATATATATATATATATATATATATATATATATATATATATATATATATATATATATATATATATATATATATATATATATATATATATATATATATATATATATATATATATATATATATATATATATATATATATATATATATATATATACAGGGTGTCCACAGAAAAAGTTTCACCCCCAAAAATTTTTTCTGGCTCATTTCTCAGAAATATGATGTATGAGAATATTATTGTAAATTTTATGCTCTTGAATATGACATCAACAAAATTGTCTAAATAATTTCCAATATGGGAAATTTCGAAGGAAATTTTATTTTTTCAAATGAGAACATCCTATTTTCTGTCAAAATTTAAAACGTTCATAAAATTTCCTAAGCGACGATATATCACACTTGAATTTTCGTCAATAATTTTCCAAGTTATGAGCGTTTGAAAAATCACCAGTATTCATCTACTTTTCTTTCCACAAAGTTAATTTAAAAAATCACGAAAATTAAATTTCAATTTAATTTATTCCATGTAACATATTTATTAATTTTAAGTACATTAATAACATTAAGTAAAAACATTACGATAATTCATTTTTTATTGAATATTAAACAAAAAAACATTTTTACAAGAGATGTTCGAAATGATCTCCGTTATTCTCAACACAAAAGTTGATTCTTCTTAAAAATTCACGGCTTCTAATGTTTCTGTTGTAATATTATTACAAATTTCACGAATGTCACGTTTCATATTTTCTTTTGTAGTTATTGCATAGTTGACACACAATTTATTTTTAATGTAACCCCAAAGAAAATAATCTAATGGATTCAGATCTGGTGACCGTGCAGGCCAGGGATGTCTCGTACGATTGCTAATAATTCTGAGACCGAATGTGTTTAGCAAAACATCCAGCGAGTGTCTTGATGTGTGTGCTGGGGCACCATCTTGTTGAAACCAAATATTTCTTCTTGTCTCTAAACCAACTTCTTCGAGATCCAATTCGTTTTCAATGAAATTAATATACCTATCGGAGTTTAAGTTTCCTTCCAAGAAATATGGCCCAATTTTGTTATTTACAATTCCACACCACACATTGCACGACCAAATATGTTGATTCATTCGTTGTTTTTTCCAATGCGGGTTTGCAAAACTGTATTGATGTTCATTTTTTCTATTTCCAATAATTTTGTTAGAAAAACAGCATTCATCAGTAAACAAAATATTACGATGAAAGTTGGGGTTTTCTGCAACTTTTTCCTGAATCCACATGCAAAATTCGTTTCTACGCGGCAAATCAACATCACTGAGTTCTTGTACCAGATTCATGTGATATGGATGCATTTTGTATTTTTTTAAAATTTTGTGTACATAACTCTTTGAAAAGTTTGAAATTCTTGCTAGTTTTCGTACACTTAAAGAAGGATTTTCAATAAAATATTGCAAAATATCCAAATGTTCTTCTTCGTTTTGTGCATTTCGTTGCGGAGGTTCATCTCTAGCAGCTATTGCGAACAATCGGGGTAAAAATTGTCGACTTGGGCAATATCGGTTGGGAAAACGAATATGATATTCTCGGATGGTTGCGACCGCATTTCGTCCACTTTCTCCGTATAAAATGAGGAGATCATGTATTTCTAATATTTCAAATTTAAAATAAAATACACAATAAAACTTTTAAAATAAACACTTTTAAACTAAAATAACTTTAAAATAACTTTTAAATAACTTTTTTTTAATAAGACACTTTTAAAATAAAATAACCACACCACTATGACCACGTTAATGAGTAGAATAATGAAAAATTCGTTTAATTGAATATTTTTAACAAATCATGGCCAACTTTGATGTAAATTGAAATTTAATTTTCGTGATTTTTTAAATTAACTTTGTGGAAAGAAAAGTAGATGAATACTGGTGATTTTTCAAACGCTCATAACTTGGAAAATTATTAACGAAAATTCAAGTGTGATATATTGTCGCTTAGGAAATTTTATGAACATTTTAAATTTTGATAGAAAATAGGATGTTCCCATTTGAAAAAATAAAATTTCCCTCGAAATTTCCCATATGAGAAATTATTTAGACAATTTTGTTGATGTCATATTCAAGAGCATAAAATTTACAATAATATTCTCATACATCATATTTCTGAGAAATGAGCCAGAAAAAAATTTTTGGGGGTGAAACTTTTTCTGTGGACACCCTGTATATATATATATATATATATATATATATATATATATATATATATATATATATATATATATATATATATATATATATATATATGTATATATATATATATATATATATATATATATATATATATATATATATATATATATATATATATACCCTTTAAATAGTTTTGACATAGGTAGAATCAGGTAAAATTAGGTAGGTAAAATTTAATATATTTTGATTGGATGCAAGCATAATTTGTTCCAAAAAACGTTTGTGGGCGTCATTAGAAATTTTAAATGTTAAAATTATGAGTCTCTAATGAGATTTTAATTAGTAAAAAGGGGCTGAATAGACTTTTTTTTAAAATGAATAAACATTTTACAGACCCTTTTAATAATTTAAATTTCTTTATTTTACCACTTAACTTAAATTTTTTTAATAAGTTTTTAACCATTAATGCACAGAAAATGGTTCAAATTTATTGCAGGTGTTAAAATATGAAATGTTTAATTTATTAGATCCACATTTAGTACAGGATTATTAACTTAATAAAAAAACACATGTGAATATTTCATATACCGATTTTAATTATTCAATTACTTATTTTAATTATTTAATTATTTTCCTTTTTACTAGCAAAAATATACGTAAGTCGGATGAAATTTGTGGCACCTCCCAGGCAAGAAACTGTAATCGAAATCGTTTTGTAATCGATAGTTTCGAACTGGAAAAAAAGAGTCATATAGCTATTATATATTGTCATCTCACTATAACAAAAAAATATGGTGTTTTGACATTTAAAATTGTACATATTTTTCATTTACAGTCGCGCGAAACATATATTTGTGGGTAAATTAAACAATATATGATTTAAAGTCTTTTGAACATAATATATTTCAACAGTAAGTACATTTTAATGTTATGTATATATAAGAAAATATGTATTATGTCGTGAATTGTTTTAATTTTATTGTTATTTTATTGTTTACATAACCTATAATTTGAAGTTGCAGCATTTATTGATTTGAGATATTTCTATAAACTATTTTTAATGGTTTTTTTTCTCATTTCAGGTTGACATTTTGATATATACATATATATATCTATATAATTCTATAAACTATTTCTTTTAATGGTATTTTTTCTGATTTCAGGTTCACATTTCAATTTGTAGCGTTTTTGTTGAAATTTTTATATTTATTTTAAATAAAAATATCTATAACATGTATTTTATGTTATAATAAATAAATTTATTAATAAAAATTATTCCAAATATTATAAAATGTACAACCAAAAATACGAACTCTAAACTTTCGATCACATTGTTACTAGTAGTTTCGATTTTGTATCAAAACACGTTATGAGTATGTTTCGATTACGTGGTCCGATTAGGCATCGATTATAGTTTCAATTTGGTATCGATCACATATTCGCTTACTAGGGCGAACACGTTGTTCTAAATGTAATCGATACAGTATCGAAACTATATCGAAATATGTTTCGACTACATGATTACATGTAATCGATATCGTATCAATTTCAAACCGAATTCGTACTACCTGGGCTATTCACACAACATTGACACCATTACCAAAACTACGTGAAAAAGCCTCAAAAATTCAACCGCGCATAACTCCGATTCAGAGTAGGTACACAAAAAAAAGCAGAAATCACTTTTTTCCTTTCGTCAATACCAACAATATATCAAAATTGCAGATTTTTAAAAAATAGTTGTTTTTTTGTCGATGTACGTTTTCAAAATAATAGCCCATATATTTGTTCCGTGTTTTTTTCATTCACGGATATATCTCAGATCATATATTTCGGTCGCATTGTCCTTCGGTCTCGTTAGTCAATTTTACATCGCGTGCAATAAACACACATTTTCTGCACTTGTTGCATAAATAGCTATTTTTTTCTTAGAAATAAACTATTATGATAGTTCGTAGCAATTGGATGACTGACTTGGAGTAGGCAGACATGCATATGAAGTAAGCGTGTTTTTCATATATTGTTATACATTATCATACATATGTTCTGTGGTAGATTTGATTTTTTTTCCGTTTGTAAGAACGTTCCAAAATTGCATAGATGTAGTTTTGCTTTTATGTAAATAATTTTCTTTTTAAAATTTGTTTGATATCTGTTTGTACATCAGTTTCTATAATATTATACAAAACTTCCTGATCGTGAAATCTTCCTATTTCTAGCGGACATCCTGCCGCTTGGGTTTTTTTTTAATTTCTATATAGTGGAAATTGGTGCTTGAGTATTTTCGTTTATGTTCATAAAAAGTGTCTACACTTGTTCTTTACAAAATAAACTTATATTAGTAGCATATAATATATAAGTCTTTCCAAATTGTAATACTTAAATAAATGAGATGCATATACAATTTTAAGAAATAATAATTTCAAATTATATACCATTAAAACTGTTACACTGAAAAAAAAAATTGAAGTATAATGACAACCTCATCTCGAAGTTTGCAGTTTATTATTCAAACAAAGAAAAAATATTTGCAAACAATTTCACCGTGATTGGGACAACTACACAATAACATTTTCCTAACAACAGAATGAGGTTCATTTAAAATACAAAGTGTTATACCCAATATAACAGCTGTTGAATAAAGTTAACAACTATTTCCGTGAATTAAAATATCAAAATTTTAATTTTCTTTGACCTTATATCATGAATATTTCATTTTAAAATTGAAGTATTTGAAATTAATTGAACTACATTTTATTTTCACATAAATATTGCGTGTAATTGTCTCAACTACATCGTTCTATAACTTAACAATTGTTGAAACAATTTCGTAGTTCTATTCGCCATATCTGACCGCACGGTGAGGTTGAGACAACTGCATTTCGATTGGAAATAGAACATGATTTTTTCAGTGTGCTATTAGAAAAAAACATTCGAGTATTCTTCTATACATATATGTACACAATATAACATTTCTGTTCATTCATATTAATAAATTTAAAATTTTTTAAATAATTACATAATGATATAAAATAATACAATTTTTCATATTGTTATCTCACTTTTCAAATCCTTAATTACATTTTCACATTTTTTTCTCCCTTTTCAAATCCTAAATCAAAATCCTTAAGAGTACACACCGGAAGCAGTCGCTCTTATACAAAGAAACACTTGGAGTACGCCATGGAAGGTCACGTCACGTATGCATTTATTTGCTTTATTTTGCAAAATTTGAATTTCATCTATCTTATAATCAGGAGCTGAAGCCCATATTGCATTGGGGTTGACAAGTTTACTATAAAAATGTGCAAAATACAGTTTTAATACAACATTTTCCGGCTAGAATTTTCTAAGCCGATAAAATATGGGAATAAATACAAACATTTGTTTTTTACTTTTTCTGCGTGTGTAATCCAATCGAATTTGTTATTGATAATTCTAAATACTTCATTTCTTTTACTTGTTTTATAATTTCGGTATCCGTAGACAATACATACATTGTTCAGTGAAACTGTTTTCCTCACAGAAGATAATATATTTTGTTTTTGAAATATTGATTTCAAGTGAATTTTTTGAGAACCAATTAGTTAACTTTATCAAATCCTTTTTCATTTGAAATTTTAACTCTTCGATATATGTTGCTGAGTACAAGCTAGAATAGCATCGTTAGCACATGTCGTTAATATTCCATATTTTGTTGTAGTTTTTAATTTATATTTTATAGACGTACAACGATGGCAGACAAAGAAATTTTCAATTTGGATGATAATTTCGACGATGATTCACCTTCTCAATTGAGTTCTTCCATCAAGAAGAAAAAAAGCACTCAACCGAAAAAACGTCAAGCAAAACCAAAAGTATGTTCTCAGTGATCCGACGAAGAAATGTTCAAGCTAATTTCATGTGTGGAGTGTGTGCCGATGTTGTGGAACACAAAAGATGTTAAGTATCGGAGTAAAGTCGATCGGCAATCTGCGTGGAATCAAATATCGGAGGTTGACTTCCAAAGCAAGTTCACCAGTACTGAGCTCATTGCAAAATGGTCGAACATGCGCATCCAATATCGCAGTTATTTTGCAAAACATTGTAAAACAAAATCCGGTCAGAGCGCAAATAAATCAGTAAAATGGCAATTCTACGAAGCTATGAATTTTGTTGACCGCGCTGAAGAAGAACAAACTACCAACACAATTATAAATTTGGTATGCTTTATTCTTATTTGGGTTTATCGTATTTAATATTTCTTTCGTTTCCCAAGATGAATGGCGACGAAGAAACAATATATTCTCCGATTGATCGATGCTCAACAGTTACATCACACTCAACGAAACGTAGACGGTTGTCGCAATCAACTTTAGCAACTTCAATTTCATCATCAGTTTCGTACATCGTTAGCGAAGGAATAAAGGCCGCTGCCAATCAGTTGAAAGAGCATCGACAAAAGCGCGAAGAAGATGAATTCGATATATTCGGGAAATATGTCGCCTCTGAACTTCGTTCTCTTTCTGATACAAATGCCGCACAACGAGTTCGGTTTAAAGTGGCACGTCATTTAATGGATTGTATTGAAGCAGAAAATCGGTCTAACGGTCAAATGTAAATAAAGAAAAAAAATTATGTTCTTGATGAAAACTCAATGGTGGTGGCTCAACTTCACACAACATCTAGCAGGTGCGCATACAGATACAGTTTTAGAGAGAGGTGCAAAATACTAAAACATTCTTGACCAACAAAATTTAAAATAAAAAGTTGATTAATATTTTTATTTTTTTAAATCAAATGTGTTTTGTAATTTTTTATTGCGTTTATGCCCTTTGTGGGAACGTTACCAACACCAAGGTAACCGTAGTAAGTTAGAATATTCACCACGGTCATGTGCGACAGTGGGATAATTATCTTACCAACCTGGTAACGCCTTCAGCATTACCGTCAATAATCATCCGTGAATAAACCTAAAATGGAAAGGGGAACATAAAAACCTGACAAATAGTCAATATCAAATCAGATTAATTTACCTTATCCAATGAATCACTATACAGCATAAAAAACAATTAATTTTCCATAGACAATGTTACTGTCATTAATTGCTGTTTACCTGCAACAAAAAACAAATAAAATAAATTATTCAAAAAATTATAACATAGCAAAATGAAACTTAGTGGTTGATTAGTTAAATATGTAATGTAAACAATAATAGTTCTGTCAAAACCAAAGACACCATCGATAAGTTCGTCAATCACACAATTATTTGAATGGTGGTCACATTTACAATTTGTTAGCTTCCGAAAATGATCACCACATGTTAATTTGTCGTTGGTGGTGGTTTTGCATTTGACAGAAAATTATATATAAAAAATTAAGTTTCTAGAAGTTATTGTCTCTTGCCTTTGGGCCGTTGTACTGTTGTGTTCCAGTTCAATTTAATTGTTAATGTTAGTTTAATTTTTGTTTGAAGTCTGTGTTAACCACTTAATGGTTTTTGTACAATTTTGTAAGTTGTATAACACGACGCTTAGTCGAAATATAATAAAAAAAGATTGTATAACTTGTGTAACTACAACATCGAGTGTCTGGTGTTTAATTTTGGTTGATGATTTGCCGCCATGTTGCAGCAGTTCCCAATCATGGTTAGTATAAACTTTGATAAATGTAATCAATATTGTTCATCGTTCCAGTAATCATCGTACCGTTTTATTATCAATTATTGCTGATGTATATTGCTATTGAGTTATCATCAGCTGATTAAAGTATATACTAATCCATCATCATCGTACTGTTGTATTATCAATTACTGCTGATGTATATTGCTACTGAGTTATCATCAGCTGATTAAAGTATATACTAAGTCATCATCATCGTACTGTTTTGTTATCAATTACTGCTGATGTATATTGCTATTGAGTTATCATCAGCTGATTATAGTATATACTAATCCATCATCATCGTACTGTTTTTATTATCAATTACTGCTGATGTATATTGCTACTGAGTTATCATCAGCTGATTATAGTATATACTAAGTCATCATCATCGTACTGTTTTATTATCAATTACTGCTGATGTATATTGCTACTGGGTTATCATCAGCTGATTATAGTATATACTAAGTCATCATCATCGCACTGTTTTGTTATCAATTACTGCTGATGTATATTGCTATTGAGTTATCATCAGCTGATTATAGTATATACTAATCCATCATCATCGTACTGTTGTATTATCAATTACTGCTGATGTATATTGCTACTGAGTTATCATCAGCTGATTATAGTATATACTAAGTCATCATCATCGCACTGTTTGTTATCAATTACTGCTGATGTATATTGCTATTGAGTTATCATCAGCTGATTATAGTATATACTAATCCATCATCATCGTACTGTTGTATTATCAATTACTGCTGATGTATATTGCTACTGAGTTATCATCAGCTGATTATAGTATATACTAAGTCATCATCATCGTACTGTTTTGTTATCAATTACTGCTGATGTATATTGCTATTAAGTTATCATCAGCTGATTATAGTATATACTAATCCATCATCATCGTACTGTTTTTATTATCAATTACTGCTGATGTATATTGCTACTGAGTTATCATCAGCTGATTATAGTATATACTAAAGTCATCATCATCGTACTGTTTTGTTATCAATTATTGCTGATGTACATTGCTATTGAGTTATCATCAGCTGATTATAGTATATACTAATTCATCATCATCGTACTGTTTTATTATCAATTACTGCTGATGTATATTGCTACTGAGTTGTCATCAGCTGAATATAGTATATACTAATCCATCATCATCGTACTGTTTGTTATCAATTACTGCTGATGTATATTGCTATTGAGTTATCATCAGCTGATTATAGTATATACTAATTTATCGTCATCATACTGTTTATCATCAATTGCTGATGTGGCGTCGTCGAGTTCATATATACGCCACAGTTACAAAAAAATACAGTCCACTAACGATCAGAGCTATCATTGGTCCTTCGAGCCGGATGTATACGCAGCTCGTCTCAAAATAATTTCGGAAGAGAAAAAAAAAACCAACCAACGGTTTTGGATAATTTAAGGTACCATTTAGTATAATTTATAAGTAACTTAATTATTTAAATTTTCGTCAAATATCATTAACATTATGCATGTCTCTAGCATTTATATTGTCATTGTTTATTAACACGACTTGCGTGATCATATAATCGTGATTTTTTTGGGACATCCACTACTACGGGGTGTACAATGTCGCTTAGTCGATTGTTTAATTGTCTATGGTGGATGACTTGTCGGATTGTTCCATTCTATTGACATATTCCGTTCTGAACAATGTTCATCCGTTTTTCTCTTCGATATTAATTTTCCATAGGTTAACATGTCGGATTCCCCTGACGTAGACCGCTTGAAAAAACAACGTCGTACAAAATCTCGTCATACCTGAATGGAATTTGAAGTCCAAAATAATTTTGTTGTCATCGTTAATATTTTTAAAAAATCTTTATACATCTCGTCGTATTCTAATGGAATTTGAATTCCAAAATAAATTTCTTATTTTCATTAATATTTTAATTCAGTTCGTCGTACTTTAATGGAATTTGAGTTCCAAATAAATTTGTTGTCGTCGCTACTATGTTGCAAATCGTCATTCATTTTTCGTCGTGCCTTATTGGAATTCGATTGTTCGTTAATAATTGGAGTCATTATTCGTTTCGTCGTACTTAGTAGAATGTGATCTCCAGATATAATTGTTGTCTTCGCTAATATGTTCAAAATCGTTATTCATTTTCGTCGTACCTTGTTGGAATGCGATTGGTCGTTAATAGTTGGAGTCACTATTCGTTTTCGTCGTACTTAGTAGAATGTGATTTCCAGATATAATTGTTGTCTTCGTTAATATGTTCAAAATCGTTATTAATTTTTCGTCGTACCTTGTTAGTAGAATGCGATTTTTCGTTAATAGTTTGGAGTCACTATTCGTTTCGTCGTACTTAGTAGAATGTGATTTCCAGATACAATTGTTGTCTTCGTTAATATTTTAGAAAACCGTTCTGTCGTATTTTTAAATCATTCGTCGTACCTGATTAGATTAATTGTTAGTTTTAGGATTCTGTTATATTATGTATTATATTCATCGGATTCTAGTAGATTAAATAGCATATTCATCGGATGTTCCAATATTAAATTACCAATTAATTCATCGGATCATTTCAAATCACCGTTTTAGGTGTGGAGTAATTAATTATTTAATCCACATCGTTCGTCATTCAACATGGAAGTTTTGATATTGGGTTGTCCAACATCCGCTGGTAGTTGGATGTGTTAGCTTCATTAATTTTTCGTCGTTCTCCTTGTTGCTATCATAATTCCAATAGATGGTCACTCTTGTCTCATTCTTCGTTGCCTTGGCAGAGTGTGCCCCACAGTCCACCTTCGTCGTATAGTCGTTGAGACAAAATCAAACAAATTTCTTCAATGTGAATTAGCTCTGACCTTGCTAATAGGCTTACATACCTCATTTGTAGTAATTGGTTATTCGTCATATCTTACTAGAATTCGTTTCTCAATTTAATGTTCATTAATAGTTGTAGTCATTATTCGTTTCGTCGTACTTAGTAGAATGTGATTTCCGAATAAAATTGTTGTTCGTTAATATTTTAGATATTTTTCTCGTACGTTTCGCCGTACCCTAACACCATTCATCGTATTTTATTAGTTTGATTGTTATATTCTTAGGAACCTGTTAAATTATTTTATACCCGTTAAATTCTAGTAGATTAAAATATTTCATCGCGACGTTCTACTTTGCGGTCTCACTTAAATTGTATGTTTTACCTGTAATTACAAAGGAACTACCCTCTATACATATCCTGTTTACTCCAGCGTGGCTACCCGAACATCTGAGCTTAGCTGATCCATATTGTCATGTGCCTGATCGCATTGATTTATTATTAGGTGCAGAGGTGTACCACCAACTATTTAAAGGTACGTCATTCAAACTCCGCGAAGACCTGCCTCCTCTAGTTGATTCTGAGTTCGGACATGTAATATGTGGAAAACTGAACACTCAAATATGTCAGACCAAGGAACAACACTCGCACATAGCGTTATGTAGTACTCACATGTTGGGAGCCAGAGTTAAACAATTCTGGGAATTGGAACAGTTACCAACTAAACCGTGTTGGTCGCAGGAAGAAACAGCTTGTGAGGAGCATTATAAGGAGACTGTGATACGTACATCAGAAGGACGATATCAAGTTGGATTGCCTACCAATACTAAGCTGGCTTCGTTAGGATTATCTTATTTGTCTGCCGTCCGTCAATTTATAGCGTTAGAAAAACGTTTACAAAGCAATCAAGAAATAAGGGCCCAATACATTGATTTTATGAACGAATACCAGAATTTAGGTCACATGAGTAAGGTCAGCCATGACGAACATGAAGCCGGCTATTACTTACCCCATCAGTACGTTATTAAACCACAAGGTTCCACCACTAAACTACGTGTGGTGTTTTAATGCCTCCTCCAAAACGTCATCTGGCATATCTTTGAACGATTGCTTGATGATTGGTCCCACTACTCAACCAAGTTTGATAACAACCCTTCTGAGATTTCGGAAACATATCGTGGCATTTTGCGGGGACATCACTAAGATGTATCGCCAGATTTTGATTCATGAACATGACCGACATTTTCAACAAATTTTATGGCGTAATAGCCCGTCGGAAACATTGCAAACGTTTACATTAAATACCGTCACGTATGGGACGGCATGTGCACCATTTTTGGCAATCCGTACTCTTAAACAACTGGCCAGTGACGAATACTCTAAGTTCCCTAACGCTGTCAGAGTATTAGAACACGATTTCTACGTGGACGACGTGTTAACGGGCGCATCTACGTTAGACGAAGCGATCATCTTAAAGCAAGATTTAATAGACCTACTCCATTTAGGTGGGTTTGAATTAAGGAAATTTCTGTCCAACGCTCACCAATTAACGTCCAGTGAACAACCCACAACATCTGTTAATTTGGCTCTGGGAGTCTTATGGAATATTGAAACTGATGGGTTCGAAATTCAACTCAATAAGTTACCTGTTTCATCAAAATGCACTAAACGTATAATATTATCAGAGATCTGCCAATTATTCGATCCTCTCGGTATTTGCGCACCTATAATTCTCACTGCTAAATTGATAATGCAATCAATTTGGAAGTTGCAAGATGTGGGATGGGACGTTTGTCTACCACACAATTTTGCGCAGCATTGGAAAGGTTTTAAAGAAGAACTGCAGTCACTCCATCAAGTCACGGTTCCACGTTTGATTACGACTCATGACAGAATTAAGCTTGAGTTGCATGGGTTTTGTGATGCTTCGGAGCGAGCATACGGAGGTGTTGTTTATGCAAGAATAGTAACGGCAAGTAACCAACACAAAATAGTACTATTATGTTCGAAATCTCGGGTTGCTCCCTTAACAAAAGTTGAAACTATTCCTCGGTTGGAACTTTGCGCAGCGGTATTGTTATCAGAGTTAAGTCATAAGATTATAAATACAATGGAAATCACATTCGACTCAGTACATCTGTGGACCGATTCCACGATCACTCTATTTCGAATTCGTTCCGAGCCGTACAGAGCTACCACATTCGTGGCAAATCGATTGACAAAAATTCATGAAATAACATCAAAGGAGGATTGGCGACATGTACCTACAGTTGATAATCCAGCCGATATAGTCTCACGAGGGCTCATGCCATCACAGTTGTTGTAATCATCTATTTGGTGGAATGGCCCTGAATTTTTAAGGTTCTCATCATCATCCTGGCCCACTACAACTGAATTGCAAATCATGCAAGAGTTATCATCTCTCATGTATCGAAAGCCTCCAAACCCAACCTTAACTCAACAGCCAATGGAAGTGAATTCAATTTTTGATCGATTCAACCATGATCCTAAAGCTATGTATATTCCTCTATTATTAGAGAATTAACCAAAATGGTGCTTCAGATAACTAATATCCGAAGTTCCTCAAACTTATATTTTGGAATTTTCCTCAAGCTATGTACATGCGACTGTATCAAACTAAAGTCGCGCTACTGAAGGGTTACAGAGTATGTAATAATACTCCCCTTAAACTCACTTATGTTTACCAAGCTATGTCCACGCAGTATATCGTACTTCAAACTGCGTCTACAATTGGGATTATGGTATATCCAAGTCCATATCCCTAAACCTAAGGTTGGTGAAAACCAAAGTCAAGCTATGTCAACGTAAACTTCTTCTGGTCAGTTACGTTAACGTCAAGGAATAAATTGAATTTCCGTAACTTCTATAATGATTTAATTATCGGCGTCAGAAACCGATATCATCGAATTCACTTGTTGAGTGGTGTCAGTACAACGTTTCATACCGCTTCAATCTATAGTTTTCACAAGGTCATTTGACACTACATTTAAGTCAGTAAAGAGTTATTTGCTTCGTCCATTTATTGAAGGCATTGTATAGAAATTTGACCAACATCCGCTGATATTTGGATATGAATAGTCACATTTGTTCTTCGTCTTTTAGGTGCTATCATAATTCCAACAAACTCACTCGTGTCTTATTCTTCGATTACTATGACCGAATGTGTTTGACAGCTCAATTCGTCGCACAGTCGTTGTGTTCAAATGAAATCAAGCCTCTATGAATAATCAATTCATCAAGTTGTTATCTTGGTAATTGTAAGGTCATACATAACTGCGAATCCATCGTATGGTTTTCATTCTTCCTGTTTTAAATTGAACCTATTAGTCACCACTCATATTGGTGATATGCGTTTGCTCAGATTGAGCAAAGATTAGTCGTCATACGTTCGTCAAACATACAGATTTGATTGATCTTGACTTCGTCCGTGATCCTGCAGACCGTGTATGCACCCATACTTCGATTTATTGTGTCATACACGATCAATATATTTAATTTCTCAATTTTATCCTAAGGGATGTTAATTTTCGTCGAAATAGTCTCCAATCATGCAATGGAATTGATCCTAAGGTTGCGATTGTATAATCAACCGACAATCATGACTGTCTTGTACATTTAAGCAATTAGTTGCCACTCATCGCGTTGTATGTTGCACAGCCGTGGATATTTTTCAACACTAATTGTAACTCGAGTCAATCATTGTTCACAACGTTGTCATGTTTCACGTCTCAAGAGAGACTCATATTGATAAGTATACAATGTGTATAGTCGAGTGCTGTTGACTTATTGTTCCATTCATCAATTTGTCGTAGTTATTTGATGATTGGAAATTGATAAGTGTGAATATTAAGTTTTAGTAAGTTTAAAAGAAATAAAAATTATTATTCATCGATTTATAGTGTCTGAACATTGTTATTGTAAACAACCATGTTCATAAATTGGTAATAGTTTGTAAGAAACAATATTCCAATAATTAATGTATAGTCATTTAATTGAGTATATATTACGTTATAAGTTACTAGTTGAGGTATTAGTTATGTATTAGTTCGATTCAATGTTCAATATTTCGAAACAATATTCCAATAATTAATGTATAGTCATTTAATTGAGTAAATATTACGTTATAAGTTACTAGTTGAGGTATTAGTTATGTATTAGTTCGATTCAATGTTCAATATTTCGAAACAATATTCCAATAATTAATGTATAGTCATTTAATTGAGTAAATATTACGTTATAAGTTACTAGTTGAGGTATTAGTTATGTATTAGTTCGATTCAATGTTCAATATTTCGAAACAATATTCCAATAATTAATGTATAATCATTTAATTGAGTAAATATTACATTATAAGTTACTAGTTGATGTATTGGTTATGTATTAGTTCGATTAACTATCTAATTTTAAAATTATTGTTGAGGTCCACATTAATTAATGACAGCATATTAATCAGTTCACAATGTTGAAGTTTAGAATCACCTACTAATACCCCTTTAAAGGTTGGGAATATGGTAACGCCTTCAGCATTACCGTCAATAATCATCCGTGAATAAACCTAAAATGGAAAGGGGAACATAAAAACCTGACAAATAGTCAATATCAAATCAGATTAATTTACCTTATCCAATGAATCACTATACAGCATAAAAAACAATTAATTTTCCATAGACAATGTTACTGTCATTAATTGCCGTTTACCTGCAACAAAAAACAAATAAAATAAATTATTCAAAAAATTATAACATAGCAAAATGAAACTTAGTGGTTGATTAGTTAAATATGTAATGTAAACAATAATAGTTCTGTCAAAACCAAAGACACCATCGATAAGTTCGTCAATCACACAATTATTTGAATGGTGGTCACATTTACAATTTGTTAGCTTCCGAAAATGATCACCACATGTTAATTTGTCGTTGGTGGTGGTTTTGCATTTGACAGAAAATTATATATAAAAAATTAAGTTTCTAGAAGTTATTGTCTCTTGCCTTTGGGCCGTTGTACTGTTGTGTTCCAGTTCAATTTAATTGTTAATGTTAGTTTAATTTTTGTTTGAAGTCTGTGTTAACCACTTAATGGTTTTTGTACAATTTTGTAAGTTGTATAACACGACGCTTAGTCGAAATATAATAAAAAAGATTGTATAACTTGTGTAACTACAACATCGAGTGTCTGGTGTTTAATTTTGGTTGATGATTTGCCGCCATGTTGCAGCAGTTCCCAATCATGGTTAGTATAAACTTTGATAAATGTAATCAATATTGTTCATCGTTCCAGTAATCATCGTACCGTTTTATTATCAATTATTGCTGATGTATATTGCTATTGAGTTATCATCAGCTGATTAAAGTATATACTAATCCATCATCATCGTACTGTTGTATTATCAATTACTGCTGATGTATATTGCTACTGAGTTATCATCAGCTGATTAAAGTATATACTAAGTCATCATCATCGTACTGTTTTGTTATCAATTACTGCTGATGTATATTGCTATTGAGTTATCATCAGCTGATTATAGTATATACTAATCCATCATCATCGTACTGTTTTTATTATCAATTACTGCTGATGTATATTGCTACTGAGTTATCATCAGCTGATTATAGTATATACTAAGTCATCATCATCGTACTGTTTTATTATCAATTACTGCTGATGTATATTGCTACTGGGTTATCATCAGCTGATTATAGTATATACTAAGTCATCATCATCGCACTGTTTTGTTATCAATTACTGCTGATGTATATTGCTATTGAGTTATCATCAGCTGATTATAGTATATACTAATCCATCATCATCGTACTGTTGTATTATCAATTACTGCTGATGTATATTGCTACTGAGTTATCATCAGCTGATTATAGTATATACTAAGTCATCATCATCGCACTGTTTGTTATCAATTACTGCTGATGTATATTGCTATTGAGTTATCATCAGCTGATTATAGTATATACTAATCCATCATCATCGTACTGTTGTATTATCAATTACTGCTGATGTATATTGCTACTGAGTTATCATCAGCTGATTATAGTATATACTAAGTCATCATCATCGTACTGTTTTGTTATCAATTACTGCTGATGTATATTGCTATTAAGTTATCATCAGCTGATTATAGTATATACTAATCCATCATCATCGTACTGTTTTTATTATCAATTACTGCTGATGTATATTGCTACTGAGTTATCATCAGCTGATTATAGTATATACTAAAGTCATCATCATCGTACTGTTTTGTTATCAATTATTGCTGATGTACATTGCTATTGAGTTATCATCAGCTGATTATAGTATATACTAATTCATCATCATCGTACTGTTTTATTATCAATTACTGCTGATGTATATTGCTACTGAGTTGTCATCAGCTGAATATAGTATATACTAATCCATCATCATCGTACTGTTTGTTATCAATTACTGCTGATGTATATTGCTATTGAGTTATCATCAGCTGATTATAGTATATACTAATTTATCGTCATCATACTGTTTATCATCAATTGCTGATGTGGCGTCGTCGAGTTCATATATACGCCACAGTTACAAAAAAATACAGTCCACTAACGATCAGAGCTATCATTGATAGCTTGAGGAATAATTCCAAAATATAAGTTTGAGGAACTTCGGATATTAGTTATCTGAAGCACCATTTTGGTTAATTCTCTAATAATAGAGGAATATACATAGCTTTAGGATCATGGTTGAATCGATCAAAAATTGAATTCACTTCCATTGGCTGTTGAGTTAAGGTTGGGTTTGGAGGCTTTCGATACATGAGAGATGATAACTCTTGCATGATTTGCAATTCAGTTGTAGTGGGCCAGGATGATGATGAGAACCTTAAAAATTCAGGGCCATTCCACCAAATAGATGATTACAACAACTGTGATGGCATGAGCCCTCGTGAGACTATATCGGCTGGATTATCAACTGTAGGTACATGTCGCCAATCCTCCTTTGATGTTATTTCATGAATTTTTGTCAATCGATTTGCCACGAATGTGGTAGCTCTGTACGGCTCGGAACGAATTCGAAATAGAGTGATCGTGGAATCGGTCCACAGATGTACTGAGTCGAATGTGATTTCCATTGTATTTATAATCTTATGACTTAACTCTGATAACAATACCGCTGCGCAAAGTTCCAACCGAGGAATAGTTTCAACTTTTGTTAAGGGAGCAACCCGAGATTTCGAACATAATAGTACTATTTTGTGTTGGTTACTTGCCGTTACTATTCTTGCATAAACAACACCTCCGTATGCTCGCTCCGAAGCATCACAAAACCCATGCAACTCAAGCTTAATTCTGTCATGAGTCGTAATCAAACGTGGAACCGTGACTTGATGGAGTGAGTGCAGTTCTTCTTTAAAACCTTTCCAATGCTGCGCAAAATTGTGTGGTAGACAAACGTCCCATCCCACACAACCGATTGCTTTAAGGTCGTTCTTTACGTCCGTGTCCGTAAAGAACGACCAAAAAATAAATCGTTTTCATTCATTTCCTATGCGGCTTTGAATGAAATATAATGAGTATGAATCGTTTTTCCGATAAAAATGGAGGCGGACTTATACGTTTTCCCTTTTGAGGAGGATCCACTATATCCATCGTTTTAAACGTGTTTTATCACTTTTTTCTGATGGAAACAAAAAGGATCCTATAGTTTTCTTTAGATAAGTGTATATTGTGTATTCAGTGCTTGTTTTCCAACTGTAGTTTGTGCTGTGGCTAAAATGGTTGATTGAATCGTACCGATGTTGGTCACTTTTCTTGAATTTCATTAACAAAACCTATTTGTAGAACCATACTGTTTTGAAATCGCTCCAGCAGTTTAGTAGTTTTCGTCGGATGTGATTGACGGCCGGCAGACAGAGGTTTTGTTGTTTTTTGAGAATTGTAACACGTCTTTAGTTTTTTATCATTCATAAGAGTGCATTAGTGGAAGAACATATATCTATTATAGCTATAGACATATATCTATTATAGCTCCATCGCAAAATATTGTTACGTTTTTCCCAACCTTACTTCGAATTGGACTTACTCACAATTCGATAAACGCAATTCACAAATCACTTTCTGGATTCGATCACTGATTAGTAAGCAAACACACCAGGTTTTATTAAGTATTCAACACTTTGAATGTTTCAGGAAAACAGTACAGTAAACAATATTCCTAATTAGAATATTCTTTCAACAGCTTCGAAACTCTAACGGTTGATTGTAGAAATTTCCAGTTACAACGTTCAAAGTATTACACAAAATATTTCTACTCAGTAACACTTAAACTTTATTCCCATTGCGCCCAGTACGCCTTTAAAGTTGGAGTTTTATCAGCAATTTCTTCCCATATTGGTTTGCAACCCTTTTCCTTGAACTCGATGATGGGTGCAAGATCCAGATCTTCTAATTGATCTCTCATTATGGCTGCAGCAGTCCCCTCATCATCATCAGGTAGCACTTGTAGTAATCGTACATCGATGATGTTCTCCTTATTTGCTTGACGACTGCAATACTTGCATTCAACTTGGCAGGGTCGTCTCGATAATGCGTCCGCGTTCCCATATTCAGTACCTTTTCGATGCTCAATGTCCAAATCTTATGCTGCTATCCAGCGTGCTACTTGTTCCTCTGGCTTTTTGAACTGGATTAGCCATCTTAACGCACCATGATCAGTTCTTAGATGAAATTTCTGACCATACAGGTATTTATGAAAATGTTTTACGCATTCCATAATAGCCAATAACTCCTTTCGAGATACGCAATAATTCCGCTCCGGCTTTGATAGCATTTTGGAAAAATACGCTATCACCTTTTCTTGTCCATCTATTTTCTGCGACAAGACTCCTATACCTCCTATACCTTCATTACTGGCATCAGTATCCAAAATAACTTCACATTAGGTATAGGATAGGACAGAATTGGAGCCGTACATAATTTCCTTCAGAGCTAAACAAATGCTTGTTCCTGAGGTTTTTCGCTCTTGGCCAGTTCATAACTGCTGCAATCTTGTCAGAATTGGTATTAATTCCCTTTACCGTAACCTTATGTCCCAAATACTTTACTTCCCTTTTGAAAAGTGAATACTTTTTGGGACTTTACTTTAAACCTGCTGTTTGCAACCTTTCCAGTACCTCCGCCAAGTTCTTCAAGTGGTCATCAAAGTCTTTGCTCATGACGATGATGTCATCCAAATATACAAGGCATGCTTTCCAGTGCAAGCCTTTTAGTACCCGTTCCATTAATCTCTTGAAAGTTGCGGGCGCGTTGCATAACCCAAATGGCATGACATTGAATTGCCATAGTCCATTACCTACACTGAACGCCGTTTTCTCCCGATCTTCCTCTGCAACTTCCATCTGCCCGTAACCACTCTGCAAAACCAGTGTAGAAAACAATCTAGACCCCGATAATGTATTTTGTGTATCATCATAGGTAATGGGTAGCTATCCTTCTTAGTAACTGTGTTTAGTTTCCTGAAGTCAAAACAAAATCTTAAACTCCTATCTTTCTTGCCAACTAACACCACAGGTGAGCTCCAGGGACTGTCTGAAGGCTCGATTACACCAGCTTCTTTCATCACCATTTTATCAGCTTCTCCTCTTTTAGCTAATGGCAATCTCCTTAGTACTTGGCGTATCGGATTTTTTGCTCCGGTGTCAATACGATGTTTCGCCATATTGGTTCTGCTATTTTCTTCAGGTAAACTGCAGAATACAGACTTGTGTCGCTCCAACAATTGACGTACTGCTTTCTTCTGCTCTTCTGAAACCCCTTCTGTCCATTTCTGCACAAGTTGTTCCATTTCTGGCTTTTGTTGTTTTGTGTTGACCAAGCAATGGTGTTTTTCTGCTCGCACTTTATTATTTTAGCTACCTCTTCACATTTTCCTATGATTGATCCTTTCTTAATTGTTTTCTGCGTATCTGACAGATTTAAAACTCTTACTGGTATTTTTTAATCAGCATCAAATCCAACTAAGGTTTTCCCTATAACGACTTCTTTACAATTTTGATATTCTTTGTTGGCTTCCACAACCCACAACCTGGGTGAGCCAGAACCTCCTTCAAAATTTCCCCAAATGATTGCTTCTGATTGGGATGGTAGCTTTTCCCTGTGATCTAATATTATTCGACGAACACAATTTGAATCTTCACCATTAAATTAGAGTGGCAACTCTACATTTGCGTACGTACTCCTTTTCCAGCATCAATAACGAATCCATTTGGCCTCATGAAGTCCATTCCCAGGATTACTTCATCCATAATGTCAGCAACAACCACTTCATGTTGAAAGTGAGTATTCCCGATTTCAATGTTAACAATTTTCTTGCCTTTAATATTTGCACTATCCCCAGTTGCCATCTGCATTCGGTTTTTCCCTGGTTTTAGTTTCCTTTTCACAACATCTGTGCGGACAATTGTATTTGTTGCTCCCGTATCTAACGTAATGACACAACTTTTTTCATCAATATTAGCCCTAACAGCAAGGCTGTCACCAACCTTTGTCAATCTCGATACATGGATGAATGTTATGGGACAATCGGTTGTAGGAGCTAACTTACGCCTATTTAGGCTGGCTCGCTGTAGTTTAACTAATGCGGTGCTGCTCCATCGTCTTCTTTAGTTTGCACCCATTCTTTTGCTGAACGTCGCTGCATAGGCAATGCTGATCTTGCTCGTTTTCTTCTCATATCTCTGCATTCTCTCGAAATATGACCTATCTTGCTACATAGCCAACATCGAGTTATGTCACTTCTGAGACTCTCTCCTGGTCTTGGTTTGTAATCGTTGTCATCAGCAAACTCTACCCGGCGTATTTTAATCGATGGTTTTATAATTGCTTGTGCAGTTTCATTTGTTAAAGCATAAGCAATAGTTTCTGCGAATGTTGCTTTTGGCGACAACATTCCAGCTTTTCTTGTCTCCGGGTCAAGGATACCATCCGTAAAAGCCTCGATATTCATTTTCTCCATAAAATACGGTGGAGTATTCAAGGTGCCAAATGAGCAAAGCGTTCTACCGCCGAGGAATAGTCCTGAAGGCATTCTCCATTCCGTTGCAAGTGACCTTTCAACTCAATCCTGTCAATCCTCCTCAATCCCAATCAATAATTCCTGTTTATGGTGGCTACCGTATTTACGTTTCAATGCATTCATCACTTCAGCATAGCTTTTGCGGTCGTTTTCCGGGACCGCCTGTAGTGCTTCAGCTGCTTCACCCCTAAGCGGACATATCAATGCAGCTAGACGATTGTCGACGCTCCATTTTGATCTGCTGCAGTCTCGAACTGGAACTTGAAGATGCCAAAGATGTGGAACCGTCATACGATGGTGGCTTTAGTTTAAGATTTGCTATACTTGATGTACCACATGTGAAATAACTTTAGCCGTTTAAACATCTTGTAACCTCTTCTCAAAATCGTCAACTTTAGTTACGACTTTATTTAAATCACGCTCAAATTCCTGCATTTCTGTTTGAATTTTCTCGACTTTAACATCGAATGCCGTTGACATTTGTAGAAGTTTCTCGTCCAAGTGTTGATTTATGCTAATGTTCAACTCATTTATTTGCTGGTTGATCTCATTTTTGTTTACAGCCAATGTTGTAGTTATTTCTTCTTTGGTAGCAGCCATTTGTTGATTGATGTTACTGATTTCTTCCTTATTGGCAACCATATTAGCATTTACAACATCCAGTTTTTCATTCAAATTCAAATTTATCTGTTGACTGATGTTCAAACTCATCTGTTGCATCATAGCCATTAACTGCGTAAAATCGCAGTTTCCAGATGGTAATGTTGTGAATGCATTTGTTGAATCAGCATTTGTTGTATCAATTTCAAACTGGTAACTTTCCACAACTACCCCACTGGCTTCCATAGCTTCTCGAAGCCGTAGCATCAATTCACTTTTGTTTCCACAAGTTGACAATCTACGTTGTTCTAGTTCCTTCTTTAACTCAGGAACCTTCAATTCACTTAAGAAAACCATTATTAACAGCTAACTAATCCGCCGATGTCACCAATATTATGTTTTTCCCAATCTTACTTCGAATTGGACTTACACACAATTCGATAAACGCAATTCCGGAATAATATTCCTAACTAGAATATTCTTTCAATAGCTTCGAAACTCCAACGGTTGATTGTAGAATGCAATATTTAAAAATATGCTTTTTTACTATGTTTATTTTTAATTTTATTAATAATAATATAAATTTCCTTATAGCAACAATTGATTTTTATTTTTATTTTATTGAATATCGATTCCGACTACCGTCATTATCAGTTCTTAAATTATTATTACAATTTTTACTTAAACTATTGTCTTATATACTATTTCAACTGCTGTTTTTTATTATTATGTCATAAATTTTGTTAGTTTTAGTGTTGATTTTATCATTTAAATATTGATATTGTTTTTATGTTTATATATTTCTATGTCTTCCAATCTATCTAGATGTAACATACTAAAAAAGCATATTTTGAAATATTGAATTTTAATTCAAAAGTGCCAACAGCACACTAATGAGGAGAAAGTGATTTCATCGTGAATAGACGTGTAAATTTTTGCTCTTAATATAATTAATATAAAACAAAATAAATATTTAAATTTTCTCTTGTCCATTTATTAATAATTTATTGGTTATTTTATTTATTGAATAATATCATATTATTATCTTAATAATTTGAGGAAAAATGTGATTTATGTAATTCAAACAGTTTTAATGATGATATTGTTGTAATAAAAAATGATACAGAAAATCATGATGGAATTACAATGAGAAAATATCAAAGTGGATTACCAACAACTACAGAAAAATCAACATTTTTATACTATAAAGTTTTATCAGGTATATGTTTTAATACAATGTAGTTTGTTATATATAAATTAATCGTTCAATTGTTTGTTTTGTTTTCAATAAGTTATTTTTGTGATTATACATGTTTATAAAGACTGTCAAATTGCTTTAGTGTGTTCAAAAATATATATAAAATTTGTTTGAATTGTGAAGCTGACACTGAAATTGAGTGTTGAATTTTGTTAATTTCAATTACACATTTTAGAAACATTCATTTTACAAGTATATTTTACAGCGGTTACTAAAAAAAAAACTAAACATAGTTTGTTTTTATATGTTGGATACACTGACAAGAACTGTCAAGTGCTACCGTTTTTCAAAAATTGATTTTTTGATATATGAAAATTGTTTTAATTCAATTTACAGTATTTTCTCTAATTCAACTTATTATGAACTGTATCTTATTTACTAGAAAAATTTATGCTTGCTCAGGGCATTATATGAAACGTTTTTTTTCAGCATTTGAGCGCTGTTTATGAACTACCTAAAACCAAAACTAATTTATTTACATATTTACAGGGAACAATAAAGTATTGTACTAATTTAGATTGGTTGGTGCACGCCTATTCAGATCACGGAGCACGAAGCCAGGGTGTGTACTTTAACCTCTCAAGTGACTGGTATTTTTCGATTCGTAGAATTTATTAAGATTTAGGCAGTTATTAGCTTGCAAAGACACGAGAGATTCTGTGTTTATTAAACTGATCGGTGACACGTAGTAGGTACCGTTTTCCAGTGGAGTTGTGACATTGTCGTGGTAAATGCTCCTCATAAGAGGGTTGGGGTGATGTTTTAGTCTTTTTAGTCTAGTGACGGCTAGATTGTAAGAGTATTGAAGAATAGGGGTTATTCCCGAATCTTTATAAATAATCTTGTTGTGTATATATTTTTTATTTTTCCTTCTAAATTTGGAGAGACAATGTCTGATGATTTTTCTTTCGAAGACAAGGAGTTCCTTAGCTACTGTGGGACTAATTGTGAACCAGATAGGGCAAGCGTAAGTTAAAATAGGTCTTATTAATGTTTTATATACAAGAAGCTTAGTTTTGCTTTCAACATTGTTAGATGACAGAATTGGTTTTAGCAGCGCGGCTGCACCTTTAGCTTTGTTTATAGTGGCTCTCATATGTTGATTGAAACAGTTTTGTTTTGGATATTAACACCTAGATATTTGATCTTATCGACGGTTTTGATTTCGCTATTATTGATTTGGAGAGTTAATTGTTTACTTTCTCGTACAGCTAGATGGTGTCCTCTTCCACTTGAGTTTCTAAAGCAAATTAATTGGCATTTTTCGACATTAATATTTATTCTCCAGGTTTTGTAGAATTTTTGTATGAATGTAATGTGTTTTAAGATCTTATCTAATGCAAGATGTGGTCTTTCGTCTTGTGCGAAAACTATAGTGTCATCAGCATAAAGAACTGTTTTGGAGTTATTGGACAATCTAGTTGGAATGTCATGAATATAAGTGTTAAATAACCAGGGTCCAAGTATGGATCCCTGCGGAACTCCTGAATTCACTGGTATTGTGTTAGATTTCTGATTATCAATTTCAATAAAAAGTTTTCTATTTGTGAGGAAACTTTTATAATGCGGACTAAGTAAGGCGGGGTGTTGGCCCTGTGCAGTTTGTATATGTGACCTTTCGGCCATGTGAGGTCAAAAGCTTTTTCGAGGTCTAAAGTGCAAGAGACTGTGCATTTTCTGTTGTTTAGTCCTTTGACGATATTGTCATGGAGATATAAGAGCGCATGCTCTGTAGAGTGTTCTTTCCTGAATCCGAACTGTTCATCAGGGATGATATCAAAATTATCAAAGCAATTTAAACATTATTATTTTTTCCAGAATTTTCCCCATATTTGAGAGCATCGAAATTGGCCTGAAGTCTTTGATGTCGTGTGACGCGTTAGTTTTAGGGATAGGTATAAGTTTCGCTATCTTCCATGCATTTGGAAAGAAACCGTTATCCAAACAGTTGTTTATAATGATCGTTAGGGGCTCTGCCAGTTGTTTAACACCTTTCCTGATGAAGTAGTTTGAAATATTGTCCGGTCCCATCGATTTTTTAATTGTTTAGGGCTTTTATTGTGTCCGACGTAATCTTTGTATTACAGAAGAGTTCTAGATTACCCGGATTCAGCGCAGAGTTTTGCTGAGAGAATTCCGTCAATTCTTTTTCGTTGTCTCTTGAGATGTTATTCCATAAATTTATGACCTCATTTGTTGTGTTTAGATTATAAGTTGGGATTTTTCCTTATATATTTCCTTGTAGAATTCGGCAAACGCGTTTAGTTTTTCGTTTAGGTCGATATAGATGTTATCACCTCTTTTGATTGGGTCTCTTGATACATTTATTTTGTCGCATTTCCCTACGGTAATCTTATTAATTTCCTTAAAAACTCGAGGCGAAGGTTTGATGGCCTCGAGTCTTCGTCTGAAGTTAGTATTTAGTTCACTCGAAATTTTGTCTTTTAGGCAGGTATTGAGACAATCGATTCTCGCTTTGAGTTCTTTGTATTCGGCATTGATTTTGTTTTTGTGTTTGCTAAATATCCTCTTTAGCTTGGTGGACCAGATTTGTTTTAATTTGAGCATCTTCTGTGCAACTTCAGATAGATTGGCGTACTTTAAATCCTTAGGTCTCATTTGTTTGGCATGTTTAAGATTTGTGTTAATAATTGCTACGTTGATCTCATTAATAGTTTTTTCAATTTCGTCGTTAGATAAACTCCTCGAGTGAGATATATTTAAGTTCGTGAGGGCAAAGCTTAGGTCAGATTTGTATGTATCCCAGTTTGTTTGTTTGAAAGATAAAATGTGGTTCTTAGTGTTTGTTAACGGGTTAAAATTTTTAATTGTGATGTTTAGTTGTATTGCAAAATGGTCAGATATTCCTGGTAAAGTAGAGCACTTATAGTTTAATTGATTGTCCGTTTTATGAAGATAATTGGACGATATTAAGAACATATCAATGAAGGAACCCGATCTCGGGAACGTTGGGTCCGGTGGGTTTACAATTTCGAAGTTCATCCAGTCTGGTTCCTCAAGTATATTTGATAATTGATTGCCATTCACGTTATTTACGCTATCTCCCCATCTTTTGTTTCTGGCATTGAAGTCCCCTCCAATGATTACCTCGTCTTTATTCTGACATAAATTCAAAATGTTATCTAGGTCCTGTTTCATACCTTGACCAAGGTTACTGGGGATATAGATGGCCCCTATTATCAGAGAGCGATTTCTCTTTTGAGCATCTATGTAATTTATGTCTATAAAGGTTGCCGATATTGACAGGCTCTCGAATGGAATAATTTTGAACTTTATGTTCTTTTTTATAAATATTGCTGTGCCTACATGTTTATCTTGTCTGATGATGTTGAAATTTTCGAGGTGTAGCTTGTGTCTGCCATTAAGGTGGGTTTCTGAGATTAGAGCTGCAGTCGGGTTGATGTGTTTAATTGTTTCAAAAAAGTTGAAGGCGTTTGTGGTTGGATATTATTGAGTTGGCGTTCAAAGCTAAAATTGAAATATTGTTACAGCTCATATTTATTTTTGGGGTAAGAGAAATGATGAATTGTAGGTATTCAGCTGTTTTTTGACCTTTGTTTTCGATTCTCATGTAATTCGGCCAGAATTGGTTGATTTTATCTAACAAAGTACCAAGAGGCATGTAGAATAATTTGTTGGACTCATTAAAGAAGTCTGAAATGTAGTTTTCGCTGTTGTCAGGGTTTTTATCTCTATTTGGGTTGATAACATCTGCGAATGATCTGTTTGGCGTTGTGAAGTTGTTTATGGTCCTAAGGACGCTTTCCTTTCTAGCGTTTAGGAGGTCTCTTACCTTTCCTTTGTTTATATCCCGGTTGTTCTTGAATTTAATAAATGCTTCATATCCTCGGTAGTTTGCCGGGTGACCTTCCTTGCCGCAGTTTATGCAGGCAGCCGGTTTATTTTCTTGGTTTCCCTTTTCTCTTGCACATTGGCCTGCTTCATGGTTATCTCCACATTTCACACATCTCTTGTTAAATGCACAGTTTTGGCTTATATGCCCAAATCTTTGGCACCTGAAGCATTGTATGATTTCTGTTTTTTTAGTTTCTCGAAATGAATCCTCTGGTGAAACAGGTATTTAATGTTTAACAATTCACTGAGGTTTTGACCTGTTTCGAGCTGTAAGGTGTACATATTCAGTTGTGTGTTAGCTCTTTTTGTATAGGGAGTTGTAAATTGTTGAATTTTAGAGAACTTTATATTCGGACATTCCGCCAACATTTCATTTTTTATCTCCTCCTCCGTATATCCGCCACTTATTCCTTTAAGTAGTAGTATCTCCTTTCTCAGTTCTTTAGGCGTGAACGTAAAAGCGTCCGCTTTTCGGTCTTTTAAAAAAAAAAAAAAAAAATAAAAAAAAAAAAAAAAATTAATTGTCTTTGCGTGGATATCTACTGAATCTAGAAATACTTTTAATTTACCATAACCCGTGTTATGGATTTTTATATTAACTTGGTTCGAGAAATTTTTTTATTAAACCCAAAATAGATTTGGCGCTTGCTCCGTTGATATAAATAGGTGGACACCAATTAATTTTTTTGCTTTAATTGATTTTAATAACATGAATTCAGATTGGAGAGTGCAGAGGACTACAATTTAGTCATCATCCTATTATACTAATAAATTACATGAATAACAGGTTTCCGACCGGAGATTGCAGGCGAGAAATTTTAGATACGGGATTGCTGATTGGCGATTGCAGATTATATGTATAGGTGATTGTCCTTGTGATTGTCTCGTAACAGTAGTAGCTAGATACGATTTGCCAGGTGTCTGTATCCGGGTCGTTCACTCCTAACTAACAATTACCTACCTATCCTTACCTATTGTTATATTTAAAACGACTGTTGGAAGTGGCCCGGCCGTAATCCGGGAGTCTCGCCTAGTGCTTGGTCCTACAGTCCAATCAATCAATCAATCAATCAATCAATCAATCAATCAATCAATCAATCAAAAGTGCCAAAAGCACACTAATAGTGAAAAAATATGGAAAACCATAATAACATAAACCGTATAGTTGCAAGTTTCCTTTTTGATTTTACATTAAAAAAATAGTATATTAAGAAACTAGTTTCATAATCGACGATTTTATCGCACGCAATCTGTTTAGAACACGATCCGCGGAGCGGGGAGTTTTCTAAAGGATAAGTGCGATAAAACGTCTTATGAAACGAGTTTTTTATACTATTTTTTCTATTTTGCATTTTTTGTCTTGAAATTTTAAAAAATATTTTTTATGTTTTAATGTTTAAAGAAAATTTCTAAAAATTTCAATTCAAAATAGTAAGCTCTGCGTTTCATCATATTTCTATATATTTTTTTGTTGCAAAACTAGCTTTCATAAAATGTGTATTTTATTAAAATATAGTCAATTTGATATTTTGTTATTATTACTAATTATTTTAATTAATTAAAATATTTAACACTAATTTAGATTATTTTTTAATAATAAGATTAATTAATAAGAATAATTTTATTTATATAATTATTCGTTTTAACTTTCACTGACGTTTGTATGACCAATGTGACCAACCTTGAAAAACAAAACTTTGCGTATCTTAATGAAGGCCATTTCGATACGCATTTGGGTATCGAAATGACTTTATTTTAGACGCAAAATAGAAAAAATATTTTTCAACATTCATAACAAATATATTTTGGGCATATGACTTTAACTTAGGCGCCAAGAATTTTTTTTTAATTTAATAGAGAATCACTCACTGAAGCGAATAAAACTAAAACGAGTTGTATCGGAGCCCCGGGGTCTAAGATGGGGCCTTTGAAAAAAGCAAAATCCATACAAAATTGCACTGGTTTTGACAAATTTTTTTATTTCTTATTTATTTTTGCTTTATTTCCTATGTGCTTATTAGATAAACGATCAAAACGGTCCCTTTTACTAAATTTTCTTAATTTATGATAAAAATAATAAAAAAAAAATCCACTTGCGCCGAAGTTCGAGTCATCTTGCTTATATTTTTATTGTATATTAAATATATATTTTAATTTCTCTTAAGGCTCAAATTCACATACAACAGAAACAGTGACAGAAATACAATTCCATACAAATTTTACAGAAACAGAATTTTTTGCTGTCAAATTTGTATGAAATTCTGTTTCTGGTGTATGTGAGCCCGGCTTAACG
>OY856187.1:180164356-180260717 GCA_963693315.1 Diogma glabrata
TTTTGATAAAATGTGCTGTCGATTTTGATAAAGTGAAAAAACACAGTTGTAAATGTTAAAACTTGTACTTAAAACTAAATTTACTGTTGAAACAAGTAAAACTATAAATAACTGTATATAAAATATACAAATAATAAAAACAGTTGAAAATGTGATCAAAGTGATTTTTTTTTAATTTGAAAAAGTGAGGCCATGATTATTGGAAAAAAAAAACTCATGTTAAAATATTAATTAAAGCTATTTAAATTGAACAATTTAAGTGTTATTTAATATAAAAAGAAAAGTTCTAAGCCAAAGAAAAAGAAATCATCATTATTTTCACATCATTTAATTTCATAAATAAAAGTTGTCAAGCTTAGCAAACATACTTGAAAATAAACCGCTGAATAAAAACATACTAAGCAAAAGTAATACAGAAGGAAATAGATCACAACCATTTTTATACCAATAATTTAAGAAACGTCAAACTGTCAAAGGAATGGTAAATGTTTTGAAGAAATGTTCTATGTACAAAAGTTATTTTTGTTTTGTTTAATTGGAATAAGTTAGAGAAAATTAAATAATATAATTGCTTTAAATTAAGAAAATGTGCAACATTTCAATTATTTAAGTAAGTAGACCGTTTCGGTTCATGAAGTTCTTGAGTAATGCTAAAGTCAAAGTTAGATAAAAGTTAAAGAAGTTTAAGTCAAGTAGTGCTCGATAATTTCATTTCCCTCCGATGGTTTCTAAGTTGATTAAATTTGAAAGTTAGTTTGATTGTAAAAGTTAAAATTATAAGTAAAATTCAAGTTTAGCAATTTCAAGTAAAGTTTAGTAATTTCAAAGATAGACTATAAATGTCAAAGTTAAAATTTCAATCAAAATATAAGTAAAATTCAAGTTTAGTAATTTCAAGTAAAGTTTAGTAATTTCAAAGTTAGACTGTAAATGTCAAAGTTAAAATTTCAATCAAAATTTAAGTAAAATTCAAGAAAAAAAAAAGCTCAGTAGTTTCAAAGTTAATATTTTAGTCAAAATTTAATTAAAACTAAGTTGAAATTTCAGTAGCTTCAATTTTAGGTATAAAGAGTGATCAGAGTTAGTTTTGCAGTGAGTAAAGGTAGATTAAATGAATTTATGAATATTTAAAGCGAAATGAATCGCGAAACGATTTTGAGATTGGGTAAATCCGATTTACTAAATGAGTTGCAATCTAGACAATTAAATACCGAGGGCACTAAACAAGAACTATGTGTACGGTTGTTAGAAGCACTAAATATTTGTGAAGACAACGATGAAGTGAATCTAAGTAATAGCAACTCAGATACCGAATTTAACAGCGTGAACAATGATCATATAGGAAAAAAGCACCACGGTCTCAAAATAAAGAACCAACCTTCACTTTTAGAGATGTTGAAGAATCCCTAAATACTTTTAGTGGAGATGATGACTATGAAGTTCTAAAGTTTATAGCAGATTTTGAAGAAATTTCCGATGTAATGGCATGGTCGGAATTACAAAAAATTATTTATGGGAAAAGACTCATAGTAGGTACGGCAAAGTTGTTTCTTAGAACAACAAACAATATTACAACTTGGGGAAAGTTGAAATTAAAATTAGTTGAGGAGTTCCATAAAACTATAAGCCCCATACAAATTCATCGTCAATTAGAACAAAGGAAAATGAAAACAACAGAAAATATCCAACAATATATTTTAAGAATGCAAGAAATAGCTGCGAAAATTAAACTTCAAGAATCGGATGTAATCGAATACGTTGTAAGAGGGATTATTGATGATCCTCAGAATAAAGCGATTCTATATTGCTCTAAAACAATAAGGCAACTGAAGGATAATTATGAAATCTACGAAAAAAAAAAGCAGAAAGAAGAAATCATTTTAAATCAAGCCACAAATTTAAATCTGAACAGCCCAGTACGTCAAGCAAAACAGGGTATGCAAACCAAAAATCAGATCATAGAGATAATCAATGGGTTCAACGTGGAAATTGTGGCAAGTGTGGAATGAAAAATCATATTACCAGTAACTGTCGTTCACAAAGTGCAAAATGTTTTTCTTGTAATGAATTTGGGCACATTGCAACCAACTGCCCGAATAAAACTAAAGTGGTAAACGAAGTTAAAAAACCAAATACATTGTTTTCAGAATCCAAGAGTATGGATAAAGAAGTAGAAATCAGCAGTATAAAATTAGTTGGAGTAATTGATACTGCAAGTTCTAAAAATTTGATAACGATTAATTATTATATAAAGCTAGGTTCACCAAAAATTACACGAGATAAAATAATATTGAAAGGAATTGGAGAAAATCAGGTGGAAACTTATGGATATTTCGTATCAGATGTATTAATAGATGATTTAAGAATTAACTCGCGTATACATGTTGTAGCAGATAAAGACTTACCGGTAGATTTTATCATCGGGACAGAGTTATTAAGCCAAGGTGTAATAACAATAACTGACGAAGAAATAAGGATGACAAAAAAAGAAGAACACCAGATTTTAAATATACAATATGATCAACCAGAAATTGATTTACATAAAATAAAAGACAAAAACTTACAAGTGAAAGTCAGTAATTTAGTTGATAATTATGTTCCGAAATCAACCAAGCAAACTGGGATAAAGAGTAAAATCATACTCAAAGATGAAACACCAATTTATACAAATCCAAGAAGACTTGCAATTCAAGAACAAAAGGAAGTTGATAGTATCATTGAAAATTGGTTGGAAGAAGGCATAATTCGCCCAAGCAATTCGGAGTTCGCTAGTCCTATGTTATTAGTGCGTAAAAAAGACAAGTCAATAAGGCTCTGCATAGACTATCGGAAACTCAACAAAGTTACGGTAAGAGACCGTTACCCACTGCCTCTTATACAAGATCAGATTGATAAACTTAGAGGAAAAACAGTATTTAGTACAATTGATTTAAAGAGTGGTTTCTTCCACGTACCAGTCGATGAAGATAGCAAAAAATACACAGCGTTTGTCTCACATAAAGGACAATATGAATTTGAAAAGACACCGTTTGGATTGTGCAATTCGCCATCAATATTTCAACGATTTGTAAACAGTGTGTTTCGTGAAGAAATCTCAAGTGAGATTGTCTTAACCTATCTTGATGATCTTATTATTCCAGGTGAAGATGAAGAACGTGCAGAGGAAAATTTGGAAAAAGTTTTAGCGACAGCGTCTGATTACGGTTTAGTGATCAACTGGAAGAAATGTTCATTTCTACAAAGGAAGATTGAGTATCTGGGTTATATAATTGAAGAAAACAAAGTAAGTCTTAGTAAACAAAAAACGGAAGCTGTTAGAAAGTTCCTAGTACCAACAAACGTTACAGAAGTACAACAATTCCTAGGCCTGACTGGATATTTCCGTCAGTTTATAGAAAGCTACTCGACAAAAGCGAGAGCTCTAACGAACTTATTGAAGAAAGATAAAAAATTTCATTTCGGGTTTGCAGAAGAGCTGGCCTTCAATACATTAAAAACTGCATTAATACAAAAACCCGTTTTGAAAATATTTAATCCGAATTTGGAAACTGAGCTCCATACTGATGCCTCAAGTTTTGGATACGGAGCCATTTTACTGCAAAAGTGTTTTGACGACATGAAGTGGCATCCGGTGCATTATTTTAGCAAGAAAACAACGGAACCAGAATCTAAGTTTTCCAGCTATGAGCTAGAGATCTTAGCAGTCGTTAATGCCTTGAAATAGTTTCGTGTTTATCTTCTAGGTATACGCTTCCGCATAATAACTGACTGTCAAGCTTTTGAAAAGACGATTCAAAAAAAGAGCTGTTACCTAGAGTAGCAAGGTGGGTTCTACTCCTTCAAGATTATGACTATCAAATCGAACATAGAAGAAACGAAAAAATGAAACACGTAGATAGTCTAAGTCGAAACGTATTAGCTGTTGAACCAGAAGTACTGACAAAATTGAAAAAAGCTCAATCAAACGATGATGATATTCAAGTAATAGCAAAATTATTAGACACGGAATCATACCAAGATTTTTTTAAAGAAAATGGATTGATCTACAAGATGGAAAATGGTGAGAAATTGATTCTACTTCCTAGGCAAATGCAAACAGAAATAATCAGATCCAAGCATGAAATAGGACATTTTGGATTTAAGAAAGTGGAAGAATTGATAAAGAGAGAATTTTGGTTTAAAAATATGAAACCGAAAATAGAGAAGTATATCCAAAATTGTGTTCCATGTATCCTGGCAAATCGCAAGAATGGAAAGAAAGAAGGTTTTTTACATGTTATCGATAAGGGAGAGACTCCGTTAGAAACTTTTCATGTTGACCATTTGGGTCCACTCCCTTCCATGTCGAAGAATTATAAGTACGTGTTGGCCGTTATTGATGGTTTTAGCAAGTTCGTGTGGTTATTTCCGACAAAAAGTACAACAAGCCGCGAAGCCATAAGCAAATTAAAGATTATTCGTGCTATTTTTGGAAATCCGTTTGAGTATATAACAGATAAAGGAACTGCATTTACAGCGGAGGAATTTAAGTTATACTGCAAAGAGGAAAACATACAACATAAAACTATTACAACAGGAGTTCCACGAAGTAACGGGCAGATCGAAATAATAAATCGAATCATTATACCATGTTTGGCTAAACTATCAATTGATAATCCAGATCAATGGTATAAGCATGTTGAAAACGTTCAAATGTCACTTAACAATACATTTCAACGAAGTATCGGACGGACACCATTCGAAGTACTTATTGGCAAAAAAATGCGTTTAAAGTTCGATAATGAGATTCAAGGAATCTTAGCAGAAGAAATGATAAATCATTATGATGAGCAGCGAGAAGAACTCAGAAAAATTGCCAAACTGCAAATTATTAAGGTCCAGAATGAAAATAAGAAAACGTTCAATAAAAAGAGGAAAAAAGCAAATGATTATATAGAAGGTGATCTAGTTGCGATGAAACGCACCCAATTTGGGGTCGGGTTAAAGCTACGATCGAAATATCTAGGACCGTATAAAATCATTAAATGTAAACGTAATGATAGATATGATGTGGAGAAGGTAGGCGATCACGAGGGGCCAAACAAAACCAGTACGTGTAGTGAATACATGAAACCGTGGGCCAGTGCATTTGAAGAAGTTTCGGCATTATCCTAGTTTATCCCTCCAAATAGATTTGCGTTTTTTTTCAGATAAATAGAAAGATTAGGTCCTCTGCATCCTAATTATGAAAAAAAAAAAAATTGCGGAAATGAGGGAGTCAAAAGTTATAAAGGATCAAACTTTCAATTTTACCTTGGTCCCCCCTTTGGTTTTTTAAACTTTGAATTGATTTTTAGGGTTCCGTTTTTTATACGGAACACTATTGGTGAGAGTAAAACGAGTTTTTCACATTATATCGATTATCTCGTAAACTATAAATGCTATGGACTTGAAATTTGAGGTGCGTATAAAACTAATCTATCCACATGAAATGACGAATACAAATAAAACTAAAGTGGTTTTCGTTTGGTTTACAGGGGTTCGATGTGACACCTTTGAGAAAATAGATTTTTTTATAGATTCAAGTAGGGTATCATATGAAAGGGCTTCATTTCAGTATTCCTTAAAAATTTATCTTGGAATTTTACACCTCACCATTTTTTGTATAATTCTGAATAATGACGTTTTTTTCGTGTTTTCTTAACTCGATTAGCTCCGAACCTAACTGATCGAAAATTTTCAAATGTATTTGGAATGATAGAAAAATTAGTACAGTTTTAATAAAAAATATATAAAAGTGTCATATTCTCATAATTAGATTTATTAAGGGGGTGGAAATGAGGAGGGGTAAAAACACTATTTAAAATGTGGTCAAGTGGGGTGTCATTTGAAAAAGCACCTAATTTAGAAAGCATTGCAATTTTTTTAGAATTTTGCAATGCATAGTTTTTGAGTTATTGTCAAAAACATACCGTCCCCCCCCCCCTTCGTTTCGACACTGATTGACAGAAAAAATTGGAAAAATTCACAGACTTAGGAAATTTGCTAAATTTTGTACGAAAATTATACCGAAGTCTCAAATAATTATATTTCTGTGTGTTTAGGGCACCGGGGTAGAGAGGGTAAAAAAAAACTTTTTTTGACCCAAGCGAATGGAGTGTCATTTGAAAGAGCACCTAATTTAAAAATCATTGCAATTTTTTTTAGAATTTTGCGGTGCACAGTTTTTGAGTTATGGACAAAAAAGTGCAAAATTCAAACCGTTCCCACCCCCTTCGTTTCGACACTGATTGACATAAAAATTTGGAAAAATTCACAGACTTAGGAAATTTGCTAAATTTTGTATGAAAATTATAGCGAAGTCTCAAATAATTATATTTCTGTGTGTTTAGGGCACCGGGGTAGAGAGGGTAAAAAAAAACTTTTTTTGACCCAAGCGAATGGAGTGTCATTTGAAAGAGCACCTAATTTAAAAATCATTGCAATTTTTTTTAGAATTTTGCGGTGCACAGTTTTTGAGTTATGATCAAAAATGTTCAAAATTCAGACCGTCCCCCCGTGTATCAAATATTTATTAATCGTTTTGAAAGGGTAGGAATGGTAAGGTGAAATAAAGCTTTTTTAAGCCCGAATAGCAATATCGAGTGGGACTGGCGTGTACATTTTTAGTCATGTCATCCTTTATACTGATTCTTAGAGCAATTCTTAATTTTGCAACTCTTTTAGAGTGAATATAACCAGTTATCCAAAAGAAAGAAGACTTTATTTCAAAATTATCACGGTCCCTTACTATCTATTGTATATTGTATTGTATTGTATGCCATAAGTGGGCCCAAAAGGTGGCGTAAATTCTCAAGGTTCAAATCAGATTGATGTGATTTGTTAGTTTGTGTTAAGATTCCACGTTTGTAATCCATTCATAATTACTGGTTTAATAAATTTCTTGTATAACTTTAAAAAATGTTGAGTTTTAATTGAATGGTAAGTTCGATAACATGCAATTATTTTAGGGTTAATATTTGATTAATATGCTATTGTTTAAGTCAAACATTGATCTTTTGTTAATTTTAAATATTGTTAAAATCATACGTTGTTTTTCAAGCACCGACCTAAATGTCGAACTTATGTAATCTAACACAAAAAAATTGTTGCTATAGAAAGAACTGAAAATTTTAGTAAAGCGATGAGCCTATAATTCTATGGAACACGAAAAATATAGCGAAGCTTCAAATGATTTTATTTCTATGTGTTTAGGGGATGGGAGTGGGAAGGGTGAAAAATCGTTTTTTGACCCGCATGAGTGGGATGTCATTTGATAGAGCACCAAAATTAAAAAACAATACAGTTTTTTTAGAATTTTGCGATGCACCGTTTTTGAATTATTCTCAAAAAAGTGCAACAAAAAGTTGGTCCCCCCCCCCCTCTATACGTTTCTTCGTTGATTGACAGAAAAATTTGAAAAAATTCATAGAGATAGGAAATTTGATAAACCCTTAACGAAAAATATAGCGAAGCCTCAAGTAGTTTTAATTCTACGTGTTTAGGGGATAGGAGTGGGGAATCGTGAAAAAAAGGTTTTTTGGCTCGCATGAGTGTCATTTGAAAGAACACCAAAATTAAGAAACATTACAATTATTTTAGAATCTTGCGATGCACAGTTTTTGAATTATTGTCAAAAAACTCCTATTTTTAGCGTTAACACCACTCCACCCCTAAATTTCGTCGTTGTTTAACAGAATTGAGTCGTTCCTTAGCTACCATAAATAGCTATGGATATCATTCAACCTAAAGTAATATTTTTTATATCATTTCGATCAATTTAGATGAGATTCACATTAACTATTGATATTTACGATGAACCATTTAGTTTTTATGTGTCTATGGTCTGGCAATATAAACCCTTTACAACACAATTTATGTAAATTATTTTGATATTGTTTTCTTTACATTCACGGAACCCTTGACGAGCGAATTTTATTCGCACTTGTCTGACTTTTTTTAGATTTTTTTTTGACTCAATTTTGCGATCTTACACAATTTCGATCAGAGATAGCACCGAACCCCCCTCAACGCGCCCCCCCACGCGCCCCCCTCGCGCGTCCGCGGCGCAGGGGACGCGGAAAACGCGGGGGAGGACGCGGGGGGGGGGGCGTGGGGTGGGTCGCGTTGGGGGTCGGTGCTATCTCTGATCGAAATTGTGTAAGATCGCAGAATTGAGTCAAAAAAAAATTTAAAAACTGAATTCAAAGTCTAAAAAACCAAAGGGGGGACCAAGGTAAAATTGAAAGTTAGATCCTTTATAATTTTTGATAAATAAAAATAAAAAAAAAAAAGAAAAAAAAAAAAACTAAAAAAAAAACCAAAGGGGGGACCAAGGTAAAATTGAAAGTTTGATCCTTTATAACTTTTGACCCCCTCATTTCCGCAAATTTTCATAATTAGGATGCAGAGGACCTAATCTTTCTATTTATCTGAAAAAAAAACGCAAATCTATTTGGAGGGATAAACTAGGATTGTACCGAAGTTTCTTCCGAGCCGGAAGAATAAGCAGGAGGGCCGAATGTGGGATTTTTATTTGATTATTATGAATTCATTTAACCTATCTTTAACAAACTCCAAAATATTTAAGTAAGAATTTATATTTTAAATGCTCTCCATTAGATGGAGCTAATACTTACTTTTTGTAAATTAAAACGTATGTAAAATGTTAGATTGAAATAAAGTTCTCGAAGAGAGAGGTTGTTTTTTGTAATAGGAAAAGTGAAATATAAGTGCCATGTTTTATTTAATTGAAATCCATCATTATCTCTTCCATCCATACTTATAAATAAACAAAAGGGATTCCTCTAGCTTTGGATGAATTCCTACATTATGTTATTTTTCACTCGCTTCTGCGACCCTGCAGACCTTCGATCAATAGCATCCACCCTTACCCACCCCCCCCCTCCAGCTTTCCCCGCACCCATTTCCATATTTTCATATATTTTCATTTTTGTATAGGTATTTTAGGCCGGAGGAAGGGGTTTAGGTCAGTTGAAATGAAATATTTTAAGATATAATATTTTATGATATATTATGTTATTTTTCACTCGCTTCTGCGACCTTGCAGACCTTCGATCAAAAGCATCCACCCCCCTCCTGCACCTCCCTCCCCATCCCCCCCACCCCCTCTTCCCCCGCGCCCATCCCTTCATACACCTAATGTAACCTAACCTAACCTATTTATAACAACCTCATTAACAAGCAATTAAATACATATTTTCTTTTCCACATTCTTTATTTTATAAAATCATTTCTTCATTTGGTGTCAATTTTTTAAATGGATACACTATGCGGACCACTTCAATGAGTGCTTTACAAAAGTCAAATTGTTAAAATTTTGAAATTCTTTTTAGATTTTAGAACAATTCTGGTAATTTTCTATGTTAAGTCTATGGAGAACCTAACCCCCCCATAACTCCTAAACCCCACCCCTCCGGCCTAAGGTACCTACATATATATAACCCCCACCACCCCCAGGAGGCGGATACCATATAACGAACTTGCGCCACAATTTTTTAAATTTATCCTTTAAACGATGACTTCCAGTCGGTAAAAAAAATATCTGTAAACATCTGTAAAAGTTTTCAGAGAGAAAATATGTGATCTGAGATATATCCGAGAATGAAAAAAAAACACGGAACGTATGTATATCCGAGAATGCAAAAAAACACAGTTAATTTTTTTGACGTTTAAAATATCTCTCCGATATCTCAGATATAGAAAAAAAAACACACTCTAGATTAAAATGTATATTTAATATAAAATAAAAATATATTTGTTTTGAATTTTGAAAAACAGTTTTTTTTAATGTAAAATCAAAAAGGAAACTTGCAACTATATACAAAAACCAATTTGTTATACTATAGTGATTTTACCGCACTCCAAAACCAAAAATAAAAATAATTTTGGGGGCAAAAATACGCTTAAATTTGGAATGCAATGCAATGAGTGTGTTTTTTCTATATCGGAGAGATCGGAGCGATAAAATAAAATCTGTATCAGATATATCGTATTTTTTCTTCCGATAATTAACTCTCAGATATAAAATATATTTTCTGAGATTTTTCCGACAAAAAAAATTAAAAAAAAATTATTAAATAAATTTAAATTTTATTAAATAATCTATTTAAGTTTGTTTGTAATCGAAACTTTACCTACAATTTTTTAAATTTATCCTTTAAACGATGACTTCCAGTCGGTAAAAAAAATATCTGTAAAATATCTGTAAAAGTTTTCAGAGAGAAAATATATGATCCGAGATATATCCGAGAATGAAAAAAAACACGGAACAGATATATCAGATATATCCGAGAATGCAAAAAACCCAGATAATTTTTTTGACGTTTAAAATATCTCTCCGATGATTGAGATATAGAAAAAAAACACACCCAATAATAGAAATATTTACGGCGCCTCTACTTAAACGCATGTGTGTTAGTAACAATTTATTGGTGTGCAAAAAGTACTTCAAATTTTAACATCAATTTCACTTCCTCTGTTCTCCTAGTTCTTTGGGTACAACCAATACCCCCGATATAGAAGCCTTCTTTATTTTTTAGCACAGTAAAAATCGTGAACTTGTAGCGCCATTTTGAAATTAAAACTCAATATAAAAAAAATTCGAAAAATCGCCATAACGCTCATAACGCCGTCTGGAAAAAAAACTCCATATAAAAAAAATTCAAAAATATTTAATAAAAAACAATAATCCAATTTTTTGCACAATGAAAATTATTCAAATTGTGTTTTGTATGGAATCCCATATAAATTTTTTGCAATTTTTCTTTGCGCTCGTTGTAAATATTTTGATGGGGTGTTAATCGAGAAACCGCGTCACGCTGTTTGAAGTTATATTTTAACCTTTATGCTGTATGGTAATAAAGACGAAATTAGTAAATCAACCTTATGCTGTATGGTAATAAAGACGAAATTACTAAATCAATCATATTTTATAATAATAAAACATTATTCGCTTAGCTATCTTTGATCAATTTTTTTTTCACTTTTCGGAATTATCATTAAAATGAATAGTTAATGTATAATGTGACAAACAAATATGTACATTTATATGAAAATTATGTTAAATTATTTTTTAACAAATACATATTTCTAATTTACAACAAATATGTTCTTATGGTTGGCAATTATATAAAATATGTACATATTTCTATGCATTAGCACCAATACGATACATATAAGCATTGCTTATATATGATTAAATAAACCTGCTTGCATTAGCAGAACTGCCCTCACATGTTCCAAAAATTGGAAATTGACGTTTCTTTTCCTCTTCTTAGAAGCATTGATGAACCAAGAATTTGCATTGGAACCTTAGTACCGAAGAAAAAGATTATGAACAATATCAAAGTGACAGATTTAAAGTGTTTTACTTATTGAGTGAAATATGCTTCTCCATTACTTTCAAAACTATTATTGTTATTGCAAGGGATCTATAAAATATATGCAAATATGTTAACATATGTTGTGATTTGACTGTTTTAATAATAATATATAAGTCTGAATTTACAAATGAAATTAGTCTTATTATTATTTTTTCCAATTTTTGTTTTAGGTTGTGGGAAGGAATGTCGAAATAAGACGATGACCATAAAGCAATAAAACCCAATAAACGAAAATATTCACTAAAAATGGTGGTATTTTTTAATCGACCGGCGTATGCATCAATGTAGTAGAGTATTGCAGACAATCGATAAAATATATTTGCAAATTGCAATACGACCCTCTTCAGAACAGCAAAATTTCTGGATTGATAAATGATTATAAGTCTACATGAGATAGGACGCTAAACCAATAGCAATGAACCAATGTACCTATTTTATATGACGAGTACGATGGTTTCGGAGTAAGTAATTGACAATTGTGACATCCAATAAACAAATATATTTACGCTCACCTAATTGTTCGTGACACATTGAATTATTTGAATTAAATCTTTGGAATAAAATTTTAACTTTTTTCTAACCCTAATCTTTTGCCATCTACATTTATAAAAATTATTTAATTATTATTCGTCTGTCGATGTGTTTTAATTTTAACGTACATTTAATATGTAAATTTATCTATAGCTTTAGAGACATTTACTTAATGGCTTTTGCTGACTGCAAAATGATACTATTACATTTTTTTTAAACTTTTTATATTTTACTAATAAAATAAGTTAAATTTAATGACATTACAAAAAATTATCGGAGAATTTACTCAAAAAAAAAGCAGTTTTCAACCATTTTATCTGAGAAGCACGGGCATCGCCGTGCGGGTGTACCTTCTAGTAATTAATAACTATACGTTCTTATACTTTTTGAATAATAATTTTTTTTTTAATAATATTTTTTTTTATTTATTTTTTGAATAATATGTTTCTTTTTTTATATTTTTTTTTGAATAAATTTTTTTTTTTGTATATTTTTTTCTTTTGAATAATATTTTTGTTTTTTTTTTTAGTTATTTTTTTTAATGTATTCTATCTATCTGTCTGTGTCCGTGTGTGCGAGCGAATGGGCAAAGAAGTATAACTTCCACCGTCTGGTCCGACGCAGACCCTACTTTTAACTTATCCCCGTTTTGCAGCGCCATTGCGGTAAACACCGCAATTGTTTTGTATGAAATCCCATATAAAAGTTTTTGAATTTATTCTTATCCCTCTTTTGCAGCGCCATTGCGGTAAACACCGGAACAGAAAAATCGCCCTATAGGGCGATTTTTCTGTTCCGGTGTTTACCGCAATGGCGCTGCAAAAGAGGGATAAGAGAATAAATTTAAAAACTTTTATATGGGATTTCATACAAAACACAACTTTAATAATTTTAAAAATTATCTATGAAATTTCTCATTTTACCACAATTGAACAATTTTAATTTGCTTATGGATTATATTTAAAGCGTAATATATAAAATGTTATTCTCAAGTCGCTCAAAAAAGAAACATAAAAATTGCCAAAATTTCCCATACAAAGTTGTATGAAAGATTTAACCTATTTTCGTATTTGTTTTACGGACAGAAGAAAAGAAAATATTTTATATATTAAGCTTAATATATAGTCAATAATACTTCATAAACAAATTTAAATTTTTTAATTGTAGTAAAATGAGAAATTTCATAGATAACTTTTAAAATTATTCAAATTGTGTTTTGTATGGAATTCCATATAAAATTTTTGTGATTTTTTCTCTTATCCCCTTTTTGCAGCCCATTGCGGTAAACACCGGAACAGAAAAATCGCCCTATAAATAAATAAATAAATGTTAGCAAACATTTGTTCTTATACTAAGTTTACACCAGTATCTAATTTGCTACGTATCAAATTTGCTAGCCCTTTTCACCATCATACTTTTTAAATTTGATACGGTGATGTAAACTCTTATTAATTAGGCATGACATATTAATTTTTAGCGCGTCCTTTTCATTGTTAATTTTTTGGTTAGGAAAAAATTATTTCCATATATATTTTTTATAAAAAACTGAAAACATTTATAATATTAATGCTAAAATTTATTTTACTTTTAATTTCAGCAAAAAATCACATCAAACATAAATATATATTTATAAAATAAGATGATTTATTTTAAATGTCATACCTAATTTTAGTGTTCACACCGTAAAAATAATACCTATTTGCTACGTACTTAATTTGATACGTAGCAAATCATCCTACCAAATATTTGGTACGTACTTTTTTGATAACTGTTTACATCGACCATAGTCGACCTAATAAGTATAGAGCGATTTTTCTGTTCCGATGTTTACCGCAATGGCGCTGCAAAAGGGGGATAAGAGAAAAAAGCACAAAAATTTCATATGGAATTACATACAAAACACAGTTTGAACAATTTTAAAAGTTATCTATCAAATTTCTCATTTTACCACAATTGAACAATTTTAATTTGTTTATGAAGTATTGTTGACTATATATTAAGCGTGGTATGCAAAATATTATTCTTAAATCGCTCAAAAAAGCAACATAAAAATTGCCAAAATTTCCTATACAAAGTTGTATGAAAAATTTAACCTATTTTCGCATTTGTTTTACGGACAGAAAAAAATAAAATATTTTAAACATTATGCTTAATAAATAGTCAATCATAGTTCATAAACAAATTTAAGTTATTTAATTGTAGTATTTTCATAGATAATTTTTAAAATTACACAAATTGTGTTTTGTATGAAATCCCATATAAAATTTTTTGAATTTATTCTCTTATCCCCTTTTTGCAGCGCCATTGCGGTAAACACCGGAACAGAAAAATCACCCTATAGTATGTACCTATTAGATCCTTGTGTAAACTTAGTATTAGAAAAAGTTTGGTTGGGTGGAGACAGATTGTTAGCAAACGTTAGTGTGCATTAGCAAACGTTTGTTGTTTGTGTTCGTGCATTGGTTACTACCTTAAAAGTTTTAAGCGAACTGTCACAACCTTTCACTTTTCTGTTTAACTGCATATAGGGTTTTAATCGGCATTTTAGAATATTTTGACATATTTACCATAAAAATGTAACAATCATTTGAGTATATCTTGAATTTAATTTGAAGTTTATAAAAAAATATTTTACTGTTTACCTAAATTATACAAAAATTAATCTTTAACTAAATGTATAAAATAGAATAAATAATGTTTTTAGTGGTTTTTTGATTTATATATAAAATGGAGTCTAATATAATTAATGAGAGTTCCTTTAACATCGCTGTAGTATGTCGAACATGTTTAAAGGAATCAAACGATATGAAATCTTTATATGAAGTAGATTTAAATGAGTTAAATTTATTGAATTTGATAGTATATTGTTCTGGAGTGAAGGTTAAAATTTAATTTTGTTCTATTATCAGAGACGTACAATTGAATTTAAGTTTTTTTTTTAGATAAACGAATACGATGGCCTACCATCAAAAATATGTATTGTTTGCTATCAAAAAGTAATTTTATCATATAATTTTAAACAACAATGCATTGAAGCTAATAATGCTTTGATGAATATGGTAGATGTGCCGAATGGTGATGAGATAGTGAAATCAGATCGAACGACACAAACCGAAAATAAGGGAAATCACATAAACAATCAAACAACGCAAACGGAGGAAGTGACATTTCATATGTGTGAAATGTGTGATTCGAAGTTTATAACCGTAGAAGCATTACGCAGTCATCGTACAAATCATAAAGGAGAACAGTTTCAATGTAGAAAATGTCCGAAGGAATATAGTCGATTGAATCATTTACAAAGACATATTTCTATTTCACATCCCGAAATAGCTAACTGTAAAGTAAATTCTCAGTCAAATGATTGTAAAATTTGTAACAAACAGTTTAATACATCACGACAACTACGGAGTCATAAATGTATTAACGAGAGTCTAGATAATGTTAAAACTATTAAAGAAGATATGGTAAATATCGATATCAGTACAGAAAATGTGGACAGTAATAATGATGAAAATGAATCTAGTAGTAAAGTTTTGGGGGTGGAGCAAGTAGAAATTGAAAATTTCGTTGATAAACTTGATAACTCTATTGATGTAACTCAATCAGATGAAAGCTCAAACTTTAATTACGACCAGATCGATGATGAAAACACAAATGACTGTAATACAAATAACAGAATCAATACAGAAGAATGTTTCAATTTTCAAAATCCCGTATGTGTAGAAATTAATGAAAGCCAAAGGCCAAGTAGCTCGAAACGTAAACGTAAAATTATAACAAAGAAAGGAAAATCTGAACAGTTAAATTGTGATTTATGTAAAAAAAAATTTCCGAAGCATATATTGTATCGTAATCATATGGAAGAAGTACATGAAATTGTAAAAATATATAAATGTGAGAAATGTCCAAAAACGTTCGTTCGTGTGACGCATCTTCGACGTCATGAAGTAACTCATCTTGAAATAAAACCATACAAATGCGATTTATGTGAAAAACGATTTACACGACTAGATCACTTGAATTTACACATGGTCAATCATAGTGACATAAAACCTTACTCATGTGACGTTTGTCAGCGAGGTTTTGCTCGTGCAGAACATTTGAAAAAACACAAACTAAGCCGACACGGCGATAAAAATGTTGAACGAAAAGAAATTTGTACCATTTGTAAGAAACGTTTTACTACAGCAAATTTCTTACAAATTCATATGAAAATACATACTACACAAGGGACATGGAATTGTAATCTTTGTCCGGAAAAATTTAATTCGAAACCAGAACTTAATGAACATCAAAAGAATCATGTCAATGAAAGACCGTTTTTGTGTTCTGAATGTGGTTTACGTTTTGTTCGAAATGATTATCTTGTTATACATATGAGACGTCATAAAGGAGAAAAACCTTATAAATGTAAGTTTTGTGGCAAAGGATTTCCACGTGCGACGGATTTAACAGTTCATGAACGATACCATACGGGTGTGAAATCTCATTTATGTACAACTTGTGGAAAAGGGTTTCAGCGAGCTTATAACTTGCTGGTTCATACTAGAGTTCACACCGGTGAACGTCCATATAAATGCCCTCATTGTGATAAACGGTTTGCACAAGGAAATGATTTAAAATCGCATGTACGACGTCATACTGGTGAACGGTATAATTGTGATATATGCTCTGAAGGTTTCATACAAGGATACCACTTAACACAACATAAACGTAACGTTCATGGCATTGATATGAAATCCCATATACGCAGAGTCGAAAAATTTATCACTCCAATGGCACAGGAACAACGGTCAGTGTTAGATTTCCCTAACTGATTGAGAATAGCTTGATTGATTGAGTCATATCGACTGGACGATCATGATCAGGTTGGGCAATAATATCGCTAACTAGTTGGGCAAACTCAGGAGTGAGGAAGGAGCACGAAAAAAAGTTCTAAATTTGAACTTTTGACTCGTGACTCGATCGCCACTAAATTGAGCTTCGAGTGTTAAAAACCATAAATCGGGTTGAGTATGCCAAAAGGGAGTAGGATTAAAAGTTAAAACCTACGGCATTAATATCGTTGTCGCTTTTAGTTTTAGGTATAGCATTGCTGCTATAAAGAGCTTGATCGTCGTTAATATGAGAAATTGGATTTTGGGTAGCTAGTGCTACAGCTCGTGCAATCGCGCCATTCATTTCGCGTTGGGAAAACATTTTGGGGGTCTCTTCAGAAACTAGAGGAACCGCGTCAACCATTTAAATGAATATTTAAGCAAAAATAATATCGCGAAAGCCAAACAGATTAAGTCGAGCTAAGCAAATAAAAATTAAATGTTAATATTTTAAAAATTAAAATTTATAATTAAGTATATATTAAATTTTACTGTAGTAATAATATTATTACTAATACTATTATTTAATAATTAAATTAAAATAAAAGAAATAAACAAATAAGAAAATAAAGATTTCTTTCTAAATACGGTGTCCCTTGAATTATGCGGTAGTTTGGGACCGTCAAAACCGCATAATTCGAGACTAAGGACAGAGGCGTAGCTAGGGGGGGGCGGGGGGGGCGGTCCGCCCCGGGTGTCACCCGTTTTGGGGTGACACCCGAACGTAAAAAACTTAAACAAACCATCACAATGTTTTCAACGATAAATCACTTCGAAACCGTTTTGGGGTGACACCCGAACGTAAACAACTTAAACAAACCATCACAATGTTTTCAATAATAAATCACTTCGAAACCGTTTTGGGGGTGACACCCGAACGTAAAAAACATAAACAAACCATCACAATGTTTTCAACGATAAATCACTTCGAAACCGTTTTGGGGTGACACCCGAACGTAAAAAACTTAAACAAACCATCACAATGTTTTCAATGATAAATCACTTCGAAACCGTTTTGGGGTGACACCCGAACGTAAACAACTTAAACAAACCATCACAATGTTTTCAACGATAAATCACTTCGAAACCGTTTTGGGGTGACACCCGAACGTAAACAACTTAAACAAACCATCACAATGTTTTCAATGATAAATCACTTCGAAACCGTTTTGGGGTGACCCCCGAACGTAAAAAACATAAACAAACCATCACAATGTTTTCAACGATAAATCACTTCGAAACCGTTTTGGGGTGACACCCGAACGTAAACAACTTAAACAAACCATCACAATGTTTTCAATGATAAATCACTTCGAAACCGTTTTGGGGTGACACCCGAACGTAAAAAACTTAAACAAACCATCACAATGTTTTCAACGATAAATCACTTCGAAACCGTTTTGGGGTGACACCCGAACGTAAAAAACTTAAACAAACCATCACAATGTTTTCAACGATAAATCACTTCGAAACCGTTTTGGGGTGACACCCGAACGTAAAAAACTTAAACAAACCATTACATGTTTTCAACGATAAATCACTTCGAAACCGTTTTGGGGTGACACCCGAACGTAAAAAACTTAAACAAACCATCACATGTTTTCAACGATAAATCACTTAGAAACCATTTTAACCAGGTTATCCATATAATTTTAATTTATAAATTGTGATAACTTATAAATGTGTCCTATAAATGTGTTATTGGTTCAAAAAGAATCTATTCTACTTTTTAAAATTTTTGAGTTATTACGTGAAATAAAATTTTAACAATATTAATCGAATCAACATGTTGAGCATTGAATCCTATCACCACAATTACTCAATAGCTTTGAATATTCCTATAGATACCATATTGACCGTTTTTTACGATATATTATTTAGTATGCAAGCATGATTATTTAATGACCAGGTCTGGAAACACATATGCTGAATAATGTATAGGAAAAGTGGTTTACGTCGATAATGTGGCACCCTTTGTCGATAGGATGGCACCCTTGAGTTACAATGTCTCTATTCCAAAATTATTTCTAAAATATCCGCTTAACCTTACTACCTAATATATGTTTTATATTTCAAACAAATTAATTGCAAACACCTAAGGAAACTAACAAACAATCAAATTACCGTGTTTGTAAATGATCTCAAAATAATTTTTTTTCCTTTATCTTGAAACTCAAAGAATAAATTGAAATAGATCGTTTCAATGGACACAAAAATAATTACTGTAGAATAAAATGGCAGTTATGCAATTACTGCAGTTTTGCAAATTTTTGTAGGTTGATACATACTGTTTGTTTTCAGTTTTATATATTTATATATTTGAATTAAATGAAAGTTTATCATTTAAAAGTACATTTTGTTGGGTTTTAAATCCCTTGGAAATTTCAAACTCATCAAGTGATTCTTTTAAAGATCCTTGGCTACATAAATGTAAAGCCTTCAATTTTTTTTTAAAAGTGGTGTAGCTATTGTTATTAACTATGTAAATGGTTTGCAAAAATAAACTTTAAATTTTGTTTATTTTTCTTCTTAGGCAGGTATTCCTTAAATCAGTCTTTAAAACATTTTCCGGTTTTCCCGATGTAAAATTTTTCACAAAAATCACATTCAATTTTGTAAATTATTGAGCATGATTCTAATTGGATATTTAATTTTGGTTTTAATTCTTTATATAAAATATCTTTTAGGATTTCATACTTATATTTTTTTAAATAGTTCCTTATAATATTAGGCTATGATTTGTATATTCCATTTTATCAAATATTATTTAATATAAGTTGTTACAAGGAAATTTAAATAAATTAATTTTCTTGGCGGTGTATTTAGTCGTTAACACAGTGTACTTATTATGAACTATGTACCTATTATGTATCCTACAAATATATTTAGAATTAATGCTTTGCAGATACCTATACTATAATTAAAAATATTTTTTTAGATTTCGTTTAGCAAATATCCCAAAAAATAAATATGCCACGAGGAGTTCATACTTTTTAAAGAAAAAGTTGGTTCCAGCAGAGAAAGACCAAATCTATAAATATGTCAAAAGAAACTGATTATCACGTTGATGTAACGAATGTTTCAGAGAATATTGGCTCATTTTCGGAAAGTAACAGCAACAATACAGAATTAATAATGATAACCTATGATGACGAATTAGAAAGGAATAATGAAAATGACAGTGATAATTCCGCTAATGCTTCTACTATCGAAGACAGTATTTGCATGGGTGAATCACTTCAGGACTTAAGAGATGTATCACATTGGAATATACTCGTCTCTGGTAATGTTCGCATTGAAATCATAAAAAAAGAAAGTGAACATTTTCAAAATAGAGAAGGGTCGTTTGTTACTGTATCTAGACACGGGTTAGACATAAAAGGTGATGTTCGCCATCTTTCTAAAGATTGGTTTTATAAAATGAGGAATAATGGTGAAAAAATTCTACGGCCATGGATTGTTTATTCTCCTGTAAATAATAACTTGCGTCCTGTATTGCTTCTGTTGTCGTGTATTTGCTGTCACCAATAATAATAATACAAAATCAACATTTACTACTGGATATCAGAAGCGGTGGAAACTAAATCCCAAAGTGGCCGAGCATGAAACTTCAAATGAACATCTGGAGAATTTCGAAAAGTGGAAAACTTTGGAAATGAGGTTAAAAATTCATAAAACGATACGAGACGCTGCCTTGCAATTAATATATAATAAAAAACAGAAGTGGAAACATCTTTTATCAAGATTATTGGATATAACTTTGTTTTTATCTAAACAAAACCCAGCATTTCATGATGAAGGACAAAGTTCTTCAAATAAAGGCAATTTCTTAGAACTAACCAAACTATTGTCAAAGTATGATGTAGTGTTAAAAGAACACATTTTGAATTTGGAGCATGGTAAATCACCAAAAATTTCATATTTGTCACCAGATATACAAAATGAGTTCATAAATGTTTTAGCGATCCACGTAAAGTTTAAGCTTGTCAACGAAATTAAATCGGTTAAATATTTTGGAATTATGTTTGATAGCACACCTGACATTTCACATATTGATCAAATGTCAGAAGTGATTCGTTATGTGAAAATTGATGGTAGTAAAGTGGAAATCAAGGAAGTATTCCTTGGATTTTTTCCTTTACGTGGAAAAAAGCCGCTGATTTAAGCGATGAAATTCTTACACTGAAAAAAAAATTGAAGTAATGATAACATCATCTCGAAGATGGCAGTTTATTATTCATGCAAAGAAAAGATATTTACAAACAATTTCACCGTGATTGGGACAACTACTCAGTACTCAGTAACATTTTCCTGATAACAGAATGAGGTGTAATTAAAATATAAAGTGCTATCCAATATAACAGTAGTTGAATAAAGTTAATAACTATTTCCATGAAAACATATTTCTTTGGCCTTATATCATGAATTTTTCATTTTAAAATTTAAGTATTTGAGATTAATTGAACTATATTTTATTTTCACATAAATATTTCATGTGATTGTCTCAACTGCATCGGCTTACCATTGTACGGTTGTTGAATCAATCTCGTATTTCGATTCGCCATATCTGCCCGTACGGTGAAGTTGAGACAACTGCATTTCGATTGGTGTTATGTATGTAAATATAGACCATTAGCTACTAACAAACATTACATTTAATGGAAACCAGTATGGTTTTATTATCACATAATTGTATATGTATTAGTAAAGCCGAATATGAACATTAATCATATTAGGTCATTTAAAAACATTGTTCATCTATAATTAACTGAATAAACATCTACTCTTAATTGTAACCAGAGTTTTTCTAATATATTTCATTGGCGACTTGGAAAAAAAGAATGCAAGTAAAAAATTAATTAAATTTTCTATTTAATAAAAAGTTATAACAACGAAAAGTTAATCAAAGTTAATTAATTATAAAATAAATGGTTAAAAGATATATTGTGTATGTGATTCCGTAGTAATAAAATAAAATATTATTGTTAACGGATCTACCCGTTATTGTGAATATCATTAATGAAAAAAATACTTATTAAAGAAAAATAATCGTCATATTGTTAATAAAATAATTTGAAATAAGTGATACGTTTAACAAAAGAAACGCGTGCATATAATTAATTGTGGTCATGGCGTCGTTTATTGGCTCAATAGAAAGTTTTGTTCCTGGAGGAGACTTTAGTAAATATATGATGAGAATGGAACAACTGTTTTTCTGTAATGATGTTAAACCAGAAAAAAAGGTGCCGTTGTTTATAGCGTTTATGGGGCCAGAAACGTTTGAAATTCTCTGTAAACTGTTATATCCCGTGGTTCCAGCAAAAAAGACATTTGATGAATTAAAGAAGATATTATCGGAACATTTCCAGCCAAGTAGGATTGAAATGGCTGAAAGCTACAAGTTTTTTAAACGAGAACAAAAAATTAATGAATCCATCAGTGAATACATAATAGAACTAAAAATGTTAGCGGAAACATGCAATTTTGGAGATTTTCTGGAGCGTGCTCTACGGGATAAATTTGTGTTGGGATTGCGGAGCGAAAAAATTCAAAGCATGCTTTTAAGTGAAAATAAATTGAATTTTCAAACTGCCTGTGAGAAAGCCTGTGCAGCAGAAATGGCGGTAATAGATCAAAAGATTATTAAAAGTGATAGTTATAGCTACATTTCACAACAACCAAACGTTGCACATGTCGGTGTTAGAGGTCGTCGAACAGAGTCAAGGTCATCATCAAGAAGCAAATCAAATTCACCACATCGTCAGGGAAGATTTACATCGCCACACCAGCAAGGATCATCATATCAAGTACCAAGCAAATATATTTATAATTGCAATAAATGTGGGGGACGACATGACATTAATAAATGTCCGGCGTACGATTGGTATTGTTACTATTGTGGAGAATTAGGCCATTCATCAAAAGTTTGCCGAAATAAAAGAAATAAATTTAGGGAAGTATATTTGAATAATTTATGTTTTAAAAATTTTGATAAAATAAATATTGTGAGCCCAGTAACAATTGATGTAAAAATAGAAGAGTTCTCTTTTGAGATGGAAATTGATAGTGGTGCTTGTTTAAGTGTCATTAACAAATTTATTTACAATAGTTTTTTTAGTAATATTAAATTAAATAAAAGCTTTAGTAATGTTAATTTACTTACAGGAAATAAAGTTGAAATTGCGGGTAATATTCCGGTTTCAGTACAAGTGGGTGGAAATAAAAATTACAAATTGCAATTAACGGTATTGGAAACAGATAAAGAATTTATGCCAATAATGGGCCGCGATTGGATGTCAATATTATTTCCAAAGTGGCAAAGTGCTTTTGATGTAAAGATGGAACCCAAAGAATTAAATCATTTAGCTTTAAATCAGGTGAATCTATCTTTTATTAATGAATTAAAAAATTTAGCTCCCAAGGTGTTTAATACGGAAAATAATGAGGCAATTTTTGGTTTCGAGGCTGATATTTTAATTGATGCTGAGATTAATCCAATCCATAAACGACCCTATAGTGTACCTTATAATATGGAATCAGTTGTAAGTACTGAACTGGATCGGCTAGTAGAGGATAAAATTTTAATTCCGGTAAAAAATTCAAAATGGGCGTCGCCTATAGTGATTGTACCTAAGTCCAATGGCAGTATAAGGATATGTGGGGACTTCAAAGTCACCATTAATAAATTTTTGCACATGGAGGAGTATCCATTGCCATTAATTGAAGACGTGTTTGCTAAGCTAGCTAATTATTCTTGCTTTTGTGTTATTGATTTAGCGGGCGCATATCAACAACTAGCCATCAGTGAGAAATCAAAACAATATGTAACAGTTAACACCCATAAAGGGTTGTTTCAGTTTCAGAGACTTCCATTTGGGGTGGCGTCTGCACCTAGTATTTTCCAATCAATTATGGACAAAATACTTTTAAATATGGAAGGTGTTTCATGCTATTTAGACGATATATTAATAGCAGGGGTTGATATTGAGGATACCAAACATAAATTGAGAAAAGTAGTAGTTGAATTAAATAATCATAACATCAAAATTAATTTAGAAAAGTGTCAGTTTTTTCAAGATAGTGTGGAATATCTTGGTCATATTGTATGTAAAGAGGGTATTAAACCGAATTCGAAAAAAGTGGAAGCGATAAGTAAAGCTCCTGAACCGACTAACGTTACAGAGCTACAGTCATTCCTGGGGCTTCTGAACTATTATGGGAAGTTTTTACCTAACTTGTCTACAATTCTTCATCCTTTATATAAACTTTTACGCAAGAATGAGAAGTTTAATTGGTCAGAGGATTGCAAAAAATCTTTTAATGAAAGCAAATCAATGTTGTTAACAAATAATGTATTGACATTTTATGATCAAAACAAACCCTTGAGTATCGTTTGTGATGCGAGTCCTTATGGTGTAGGAGCTGTTTTAGCTCACATAGTAGATGGCGAAGAAAAACCAGTTTTTTTGCTTCATCAACTCTCAGCATAGCTGAAAAAAATTATAGTCAACTGCATAGAGAAGCCCTGGCGGTGGTTTTTGCAGTTAAAAAATTTTATAAGTACGTATTTGGAAGAAAATTTGTAATTTATAGCGATCACAAAGGTTTACAAGATATTTTTAATAAGAAAAAAGAATTGCCATCAGTCGCGGCGTTAAGGATTCAAAGGTGGGCTATATATTTGTCTATGTTCGACTACGAAATTATTTATCGTAAGAGTTCATTAATGAATAATGCTGATGCATTATCAAGATTGCCGTTAAAGTCGGTTACGAATGTGGAAGAACCTTTTGTGTTAGCGTTTAATGTCGGTGATAAATTGCCAATAAAAATGGATGATATTGCCAAAGAGATTTCTATGGATAAGTTTTATAAGAACTTATACGAATATCTCAAAAATGGCTGGCCAAATAATATAGATAAAGAATTTAAATACTATTTTCAATTACGCAATGTTTTATCTTGTGAAAGTAATTGTATATTTTATGGTGATCGGATTTTCATTCCTTTAATTTTTCGTGATCAAATACTGCATATGCTTCATGATCAACATACAGGTATAGTTCGTATGAAGCTTTTAGCGCGTCAGTTAGTTTGGTGGCATGGTATTGATAGGGATATAGAGGAATTTGCTAAAACGTGTGTAGACTGTAATCTCATGCAAAGAATTTCAAAAGATTGTGAAAATTCAAATTGGCCTCCAACCTCATATCCATTTGAAAGAATTCACATAGACTTATTTCATTTTGGGAAATATGTGTTTTTGATTTCTGTTGATGCTTTTAGCAAATGGATTGATTGTTATCTGGTTAATAAATCCCCAGCATCTGTAATTATATCAAAATTGAAAGCACAATTTGCAAATTTTGGGTTGCCTGATCAAATTGTTAGTGATAATGGTCCGCCTTTTACCTCAATGGAATTCAATGAATTTTGTTCTGCTAATGGAATAATATTGACACACAGTCCACCGTACCATCCCGAGAGCAATGGACTTGCAGAACGGGCTGTACAAACAGTTAAATCTGTTTTAAAAAAAAATGTTAATACAACTGTTGATATTAATTTAATAATTTTGGATATTTTATTTAAATATAGAAATACACCTTGTTCGATAACCGGATTATCACCTGCTAATTCCATATTCAACTATAATACAAAAACGTTATTGTCTTTAGTTAATAAGAAAATCAATAGAAATAAGAAAAAAGTTACTTTTAAATTAAATAATCAGCCAAAGTACGAGTATGCTAAACCAAATATTGATAATAATAATTTTGAAAAAAAAATTTCAGAAACTGAATTAAAATTTAAAAATAAAAAAAATGCTCAATTTGATTTGTATAATAATCAAGATATATTATATTTAAAAAAGTTTAAATTTTCTAAATGGATTCCGGGTAAAATTGTAAAACGTCTTAGTAAATACTTATATGTTATAGATTTAAGGGGATCACTTAGGACTGCACACAGAAACCAATTGAAACCGTTTCATAAAATTCGAAATAAATATTTGTATATACCTACTACCAAATCTTCTCTTGCGAATCGTGGAAGGAAACGGAGATTAAACTCTGGTGAGCAATCTGGAGTGAAAAAACCCAGATCACAAAGATCAAATTATAATTTAAGAGATTCTATTTTACTAGAACAAAGAAATAATATTAGAAATTAATTTAAGCTTCTTCCTCTTTAGAAAATTTCAATTGTAACAGAGTAAAGTTTTAGTAATTATAAGATAATGTAAATAATTAGTATTCTCAAATTAAAAAGGGGAAAAGTGTTATGTATGTAAATATAGACCATTAGCTACTAACAAACATTACATTTAATGGAAACCAGTATGGTTTTATTATCACATAATTGTATATGTATTAGTAAAGCCGAATATGAACATTAATCATATTAGGTCATTTAAAAACATTGTTCATCTATAATTAACTGAATAAACATCTACTCTTAATTGTAACCAGAGTTTTTCTAATATATTTCAATTGGAAATAGGACATGTTTTTTTCAGTGTAAAATCTTGAAAATGATGGTATAGATGTTATGAATTGTCGCTCCCAAAGGTTATGATAATGCAGCTGTTATGAGTAGTATACATGGAGAAGTGCAAGCTATTATTAAAGCAAAAAATAACAAAGCAATTTTTGTGGGCTGCAAAGATCATTCAATTAATTTATACGGCCAACACTCGTCAGTGGAAGCCATTTTTACATGTTTTTCTGCTTCGACTAGCCGCTGGGAAGTACTTGCTAAACATGTTATTATGGACCTTTCGTACAAAATAATATTAATAATATTGCTACGGGATAGCGCTTATCCCCACAGAATCCTAAATTTGGGAATCTCTTATTATCTGAAAAAAATCTAGCCTATCATTCCAAAGGGGAACGAGGAATAAATAAAAAAATTAATATATTTACTGTAAGTACCTTAACTTATAACTGTTGATTGAAGATTTGGTCTATGTGTTCCAATTCCCTTGACTAATCAACCAACTGTATTGGATGAACTAATTTGTGAACATCAGTTGCTGCTGCTGAATTACACCTTCGTTGTTCGAAATGCCCAATTGAACATTGCCTTTAATCCTTTAACTTTCCACTTCATATTTTGCTTTAAATCCATACGGTTTCTACAACCGGAAAATCCACCATACACTCGACTGTTTCTAACTGTGGTAATATGCTTCGATCACTGTTATCCTTACTACTCATACTTTCGATAACATCATTGGATACTTTATTTTTCATGTACTGCCACTTTTATAAAGCAATCTTTTTCCTTTATGATAAATTAAGTATAAACTTAATGAAAACAGAATGAAACACTTTTTAAAAAAATATATATATATTTCATCCAAATCACACACTAGTGAAAACAAAGTTAACCTTTTTTCTGTATAAATTAAAACAATTTCTTTTTAAACTCAAAATAAAATGGAATTAGTATTTTTTCTTTAATACGTTTTATTGAGTGTTTAATAACAATCTCAATTCAACATTTTGGTTGAAGACCCAAAAACAGAAAGACAATATTTTCAAACAAAAATGTGTTTTTGTTAATTCTTTTTGACATCTTATCATGTCAAAATAGCTCGGGTAATACTAAAAAGAAATTCAATAAAGATTAATAACGACATCTGTTTGTTAGAATTGGAAATAAAAATTTAGTACGTTCGTTTGCTTTTTATAGTACAATTGAAATTTAACTAGCAGTTAAGTATTAGAAAATTTTAAATTATTGTTAATGTGAAAATGAATGGAAACTAATGAAATACATTTTTATTGAATTGAAAACGAAGATGAATTTGGTTTTATTATTGTTTTGCGATTATTGCGATCGTTACACCATGAATTCAAGGTAGAAACCAAGATTTTTACTCTTGAAATCACAAAAACGTCGCCATCCCCTCCATGACAGAAAACCACCGAACTACTTCCACCTATTAAACTGTATCTGGGATCGAGATACCAATGGTAACCAGCGTCAGGGTCGATGATCAATTTCAATACTCATGAAGTTCCTAGGAACTATCAGTGAGTACCGAAATCGATCATCCATCCATCTAACGTCAGCACCATTGAAACCTCGATACAACCAGTAATATATGATGCTGAAGATGTGAACCCCAGAGACGACAACCAGCCAGAGGAACGACCCTACCTAACGAACAGACATCATTCTCTGATGTCTTTCGCGTGATGGACTCCAAGACTCTTACCGCTCATATCTATGCACTCATAGAGTACATTTCCAATCTTAGTCTTAATCATTGCAGGTAAGAACTTTGGAGCCAATTTTGCCGAGAACTTTTTGGTAGCGTCACTCAAATGATGTTGCCGTACAAACACACGTTGTTGTGGTTGAAAAGTCCGTAGTTTAGATCGCAGGTTGTACTGATGTTGCGATTTCTTGAAAGCTGCTTTCAAATTCTGTTGAACTCGATTCCTGAGCAGAGTCAAATGATCAGCACGTTCTATTTCCTCACCAGCATCTTCACCAAGCCTGTGTAGTGATCTCAACAATTGGTAAGTATTTCCATCCGATATTGGATGTTGACCAAATAATAGATAGTAAGGTGAGTACTTGGTAGCTGAATGTACTGCAGCCCGCAGTGCATAAGCGATTTCACCAATTAATGAATCCCACTTGGTATGTTGACCTTTTATGAACGCTCGAATTGCTGCTAGAACTGACCTATTGACCCGCTCTGACGCGTTGCTTTGAGGACTATAGACACCGGTCCTAATGTGTTTAATGCCGAAATCTGACAAAAGACTTTGAAAGTTCCTACTAGTGAACTGTTTGCCATTGTCACTGTGCAGAAACTCTGGTACCCCATATGTAAGAAACACTTCGTTCTTCAGAAAAGCATTCACCTTCGGTGAAGTTGCGTTCCTAAGTGGTTTCAGTAGTACAAACTTCGTAGCATGATCCAGAACTACCAATAACACCGTATTCCCAAGTGTTGAACGAGGGTACGGTCCCAAAAAATCTATATAGACTCTCTGCCATGGACGTGCTGTTTCGAATTGATATTGCATCGGAGGACGCAATATCTGATTCGTGGCTTTTGTTTGTTTACATGTGTCGCAGGACACAACATAGTTGTGTACCTGTGACGCCATGCCCGGCCAATAGTAAAGACGTCGAAGTAATTCTAAAGTCTTTTTAACACCCCCATGAGCAGCAGTACTATCATCATGATGTTTCTGAATCATGTTGGAAGTCATCGGTTTTGGTACCCAGAGTTTCCACACAGGAACATCATTGGGTATTGCATCAGGTTTTGGCTCAATACGAATGTATAGCTTATCATCCACGACTTTAACTGAGGGAAAGTCCTTTGGTGATGATTGAACTTTAGCTATCATATCCGTATATTCCTTGTGCCGATAACCTTCATTGTCGATTTTGATGTCGTTAATGTGATGTGATAATGCTTCCGTCAATTCCTCGTGTGTATCGTCATAAAGACGAGATAGAGCATCAGGGACTATATTTTGGGTACCTTTTTGGTGGACAATGGTAAAATCCATATGTTGGAGTTTTAGGCTCCACCTAGCCAGACGACCACTCAAGTCTTTCTGTGACATAAGCCACTTCAGACTTGAGTGATCAGTCACAATTGTAAATCGGTGACCTTCAACATAGCCCCTGAATTTCTTCACACTCAGAATTGCCGCAAGACATTCAAGCTCAGAAACAGAATAGTTTCGTTGAGCTTTATTAAGTTTTTTCGACATGAAGGCTATCGGACACTCTTGTCCGTCTTCGTCGATCTGATACAGTACACTACCTATCCCTGTCAGACTCGCATCGCATCTAATAAAGAACTCTTTATTATAATCAGGGTTTACTAATACCGGTGCTGTAGTCAGCAATCGTTTTAAATTTTCGAAAGCAGCTTGCGCTTCCAATGTCCATTTCAATTTCCCAGAACTTTTCTTTAATAAATCTGTAATCGGTGATACCACGCTTGCATAATTTGGTATGAAACGTTGGTACCAACCAGCCATTCCCAATAGTCTACGTATTTGTTTCACTGTTGACGGAGCTGGATACTCAGCAACAGCTCTTACCTTGTCAGGGTCTGTTCGAAGACCATCTTCACCAACCAAAAATCCTAAGTATTTCACCTCTCTCAGAACAAATTTGCTTTTCTTGAGGTTTATGGTTAACCCAGCCGCTCTTAACAATGAAGAGACTTTGGACAGCAACTCCATATGTTCCTGGAACGTGGAAGAGACTACCAATAGATCATCTAAATAAACAAAGACATTTTCGTGATATTGATGTGGTATCACTTTGTGCATTAGCCGACACATTGTCTGGGGAGCATTGCACAATCCAAAGGGCATAACCCGGAATTGATACAATGGACGACCAGGCACTGTGAAGGCTGTCTTGTCTCTAGATGCTTCTGCCAGAGGAATCTGCCAGAAAGCATCTTTGAGATCAATACTTGAAATGTACTTTGTGCTATTTAGACGACCTAGTAAGCCATCAATCAAGGGAAGTGGGTAAGCGTCCTTTTTCGTTAGTGAATTGACACGACGGCTATCAATACATAATCTGTTTTTACCAGATTCTTTTTGTACCAACACCACTGGCGAGCACCAAGAACTGTTACTCTCTTCGATCACGCCCATTTGAAGCATTCGGTCAAGTTCAGCATAGACCTTTAGTTGAACAGCCGGCGATGTGGGATAATGCCTCTGTTTAACAGGTGCATTATCACCAACATCGATGACATGTTCAACCAAAGAAGTCTTTCCGAGTCCAGACACTTCAAATGACGGGAAAGAATCCTTGATCATATCCAGTTCTCGTTGCTGGTCAGTGGTGAGGTTATGTATATTTAAATTTTGTGGCTCTGTACGAGTCAGTTCACTAACAAATGAAGGAACAATACCAAATTTCTCCCAGAAATCTATGCCCAGGTAGAGCTCTTCTCGTAGTCCAGGGACAATATGAAACCGCATTGGTTTAGTGGAGCCATTCACAGTTATTGGAACTTCTATGTAACCCAAAATTTTATTTGCAGTACCATCTGCCGTACGAATACACGAAGTGTACTTACGGTAAGTTGTACCTGCTGACTCCAATAATTCCAAGGAACTTCTTCCAAGTATTGTGATTGACGCTCCACTGTCCAATAGTCCTGAAATGTGTTTGTCCAAAATCCTTATTGTTAATCGCGGCCGAGGATCCTTTGTTTCTGAAAGGATAGATGAAATACAAGCTTTACGAAATAATTTCCTCATCCTCCAATATCTAATATTACGTTCTAGACGTCTAAAATACGTTCGATGTAATGATGGGAAATTAAATGTACTAGGTGATTTTATTCTGGTTTCCTGAGTGGTGATCGATCGTCCTGCGTTGCTACATCTCTCGTCGTTTTCTTCGGGCTCATTGGATGTTGAACCGAGGGTACCATCCCCGAAGCATGTACTCTCGGACGGTAGTTTAACGACGGGTGACAATATGAACAATTTGCATATATAACATCCGGCTTGTTACATTTCCAACAATATAGTTTAATTCTATTCTTAGAGCACTCAGGAGCTCGATGACCGTTTACTCCACATCTGAAACACACTATTGGTTGTCTGGATATTGATGGACCAGGTTGACTGTTGTCAGAGGTTATGCTAGGTCGCTGCAATATCCGTCTCTGTGTTGAATCCACCGCATCAATATATCCATGTTGTTCTGGTTCAGCATCCACCTCATAATCATCCATTTGCTGTACCTCGCTAATTCTTAAATTTGATGTTCTGGTTGGAACTGGTGTGGACCACAAACGTTCAAACTTCTGACATAAAGTCCGAAGTTCATCCATTGAGTGTATTGTTGCTGCTAATGTAGCATTTTTGAGATCCACACTCAGTCCCTCCCGAGCAATCTCTAGCATTTCACGATCAGCAAATGGACGTGCTAAGCGACGGTTTAACGAACCAATCTCCACCAGATATTCGTATACGCTCTCCTTGGATTTTTGTTTACGGTTCAGAAGAACGCGCAAGATCGCCTTATCATCAGTTAGCGTACCGAAGGTCTGTAGGAGTCCCTCCCTTAGCACTGGGTAGGTCACCACCTCATATTCATGAGTTAAATTCAAATAGTATCTGTCGGCCGCTGCTTTCAGATACCGTGGTATGATAGACCTAAGGTCGTCCCATGACACACGGTCTCTTCTGGCAGCCGCCTCCACTCTATGAATGAACTCATGAATATCAGGAGAGTGACCATCCCCTGTGAAGGTTGGAACCCAATTTGAGTCATAACGACTCAAATTGTTCCCACGAACCCCTCGGTACTCCACTGGTGCTAACGCTGGAGCCGCGTCACGCCATACCTGAGGAGGTTGGTTGTATGGTGGTGGTGCTGTTAGTGGAGCTGGTGGATATATTGGTGGTAGTTGTACCTGTGGTACTGATGGATAATTTAATTGTGGTTGTGGTTGTACCAATGCTGGATTGTTATGTGTATGTTCAGACTGGAGTGATGGACCCAATTGTGGTATTGCAAAGTCCTCGGCTCTCAACCCAGATTGCTGGAAATAAGCCGGTGGTAATTGATCTGACCGTCTCTGATGTTGCTGGTTTGGACGATTCAGACTATTTATTGTTTCCGATATTGGCCGTACTGGGATCGGTGTGGATCTCTCATCTGGTTGAAAAGCAGGTGAAGCAGGTGGAGCAGATGATACTCCTGGTTTACTCTGCATAATTGGACGTGTTGATAATGATCCTATTATACTCCAAGCGCGTGACAATTGTGAGATAGCGTAGGTGCGGGCTTCTTGCAAGTCATTGCGAGGACCCAACCTATTCATCCTACCCGTATAATGTAACACTCGATTCGCCAAACCATCCAAGAGGGTCTGATCAATCGGTGACTGAAGTCGACGTACTTGATTTAAAATAAGTTGTGCTGCCTGCACCACCATTTGAGATTCCTCAATCAAATCTCTCGCATGAGACACTGTTATTGGAACTGACCCATGATCTGCATGGTTTCGCAGTTCCTCTGCCCAATCGGCCCCCCCGAAATTCACACCCCGAACCAAACATTCGACCAGCAGTTCGCTGGGTTCTAGACCATAGAACGGATGGTCAACGTCTATTTGGTTTGACATTTTGATGGTAAAATTTATCAAATCCAGAATTCACAAAATCAAACAACAATAATAAAACCAATTCTCAACAACCAAAAAAAAAAATGTAGAGTTAGTACGACGGAAATGTAAAAGTGAAAACAATAAAAACCGCAAAACGGAAAAAAACAACGAACGCCCCAAAAAAAACAGAAAATTTTTGTAAAAACCAAACTTGTAAAGGAACAAAAAAACTGTCGTAGCTAATCTTTGCTGAATCTTTACAGAAATTCCTAAGATATTGTATATTAAAATATAATTTATTTATTTAATTTCAGATATACTGAAATATATATATATACCTAAAATTAGTTATTGACGATAGCACCCCTAAAATATATTTATTTATTTTAAAAAAAATTGAAAAATAAAAAATATTCAAAAAGGATGTTTATTTATTGGATGCAACGCCCTAGCTCAAAATATTGATTTATTTTTTAAAAAAAATAAAAAATATTTATTTATTTCTTGACGTATTGCTTAATTAATAAAAAATTTATTTTATTTAATTACCTAAAATTATTTAAATTTAAAAAAAATTATTTAGTTACCTAAAATTTAATTTACGAAAATTTATTTTATTTAATAAAAATTATTTATTTAATTTTTTGAAAAATTTGTTTGATTTATTTTATTTTTATTTAATATAATAAGAGATTCCCAAAATCTAGATTCGTCTGGAGACACATAAAAGTAAGTATGGCTACAATATCCATTTCATTCAGTATTTGAATTATCGCGTTCGCGAGCCCACTCCAACAATGCATGTGAGAACCGACTAGAAAAGCCCCTAACGACCAGATTCTACAGAACAGTATCTCCCCAACCTAACAAAAACAATCGCAACTGTCACGATTAGACTCCAGGCCCATTTCTACTGACCCAGCTGCGGTTGTTCTACCTAAAAATAAATTACCATTAAACTAATGCCATAGTCGAAGAACGCTCCCGAACACCAGACTTCAAATCCTAAACTTAATGAAAACTGTCTATTGCAAGCTAAATGTAAGAGTGGAAAAATGTTGAAGTTGTGTGAGGTGAAGCCTCGATCCTGATAAAAAAAAATGATTGGTTCTCCTCTTCATTTCGTTAAAGAAGCTTCTGTGCAGGGAATGGTACTACTGGTTTGTACCTAAGTACAGACCAGCAGTAGTCACTCCCTTATCACCAGAAAACTCCTTCTGAAATGAAGAGAAGAAACCAATGAACTTCGATCGCATGTCCATAATGGACAGAGGCGATCTAAGAACATAATTATGTTAAGGAGATAAGCCCCATGGATCCTTTGTTAGAGGTACCGCTGAGAGAAATTATCAATTACACACTTGTAATCATTACACAACAATAAAAAAATTAACACCCAAAAAAAAATCAATTAATTCTAACAAACGCTCAACTGTAGTGGAATGTACAATATTTTCATCGCGAAATTAAAAATAGTTCGAATCTACCACAACCAAAACAGGATTTTCACCGATTATAACCATTAGTGGTAAAGAAATTAAAATCATGTATTTGTTTCACGCAGGCCAAAATGCACCGTTAAAACGAGCATCAGATTCCAGATCTAATTTATTAATGTATAAATATTTAAATATGATCTACTATCCAATTCCTATCAATGTATAATATTTGCCAAAGCTACTCACAAAAAGTTCAAATGGCTAAATCGTTTCATCGGTTTGGTTTCTTAATTTCATCTCGTTGGTGCTATTGTAACATAACACTCCACACAAACCACTACATCCGCTTCCTATATACCAAAAATATGTACAAATATGTACAATTATACAACAATTAACCTACTATATACACTATGTACAATGACAGTATAAAAAAACAGTCTCCGAAAAAAATTACTGCCCCAAAACGGTTTTTTTCCAAATTCAGAACAAAATACATTTCAAAGATGCACACAATTTCCCGGGGCCACTTGCGGTCCCAACCACCGTCGAGGGTTCTCTCCCCTGTGATTGGACTCAGAGATAGCGTTCTCTTCAGCCAATATCTCCGCATAAGCGTGCATGACTGACGAGAACTCTACCTCCTCGGCCAACCACGCTGCCTTCTGCTTCTTCCTCCTACTCTTTTTCTCCCTCCACCTTTTCCTATCCCTTTCTAGCCTCCTCAATCGATATCTCTCTCGCGCATCCATCACTTCATCCACACACTCATTCACTTCATCAACTACCACTTCTCCTACCAACTCCTCATTCATCTCATCCACTTCCTCATTTACAATCTCACTTATCACTACATCCAACCATTCATCATACTGCTCATTCGCTATGTCATCCATCAATTCTAAATATAGTTGATTCCTTTTCTCATTCAGTTCTGCATTCATTTTTTCCTGTTCCCTCTCATTCACCACATTCATCACTTCACTCACAATCTCATGCATTACTTCATCTACCTCATTCACACCCGGCTTAACCGCTGCCTGACCCAACTCTCCTGGCCCCGGCCGACGCTTGCTCCTAAACGAGCCAAAATTTCTGACTGTGTGCATTTTTGAGTGTAAGAAATATAGTGTTAATCCAAATACAATTCTACACTATTGTAAAAACCAAATTAAATGTTAGAATTAGAATTTAATCTTTAGAATATTATATTTAATTAGAGAAAAACAAATAATGGTATTTTTAACACTGGCTCTACCAAGAACTCAAAGACCAAAAGGTTAATGCGAAAGCAGAATACAATTTCCTTTCAAATTCTAATAAGTCTTAGAATTGCTTATTATTTGTCTTCTTCAAGTAAATATTTATATATCCCAAAATTAAATGTACCTGTGCAGCATTTAATAGTCATTTGAATTCGTTATTGCAACTACCGCTGAATTCAATTCTCAAAAATTCCTTTTAAATTTATCAAATTGTGAAATTCTTAAAAATTATTAAAAAAATGAAAAAAAAAGAAAAATATACATATAAAAAAAACCCAACTGGTTCTTATCCAAACAAGTTCGAAGTCAACCAAACCGGTTGACACCGCCCAAATACATGAAAAAAAATGAAAAAAAAATATTTTTCGCGCCGAAAATAGCTCTAAATAACACAACAAATTCGTACCTAACGGTAACAAAACTCCACCGTAATCACGGTGTTATATTACCAAAATATTCCCCCGGTCCGTTTTTGGTTCGGCGACAGATTGTTAGTATGGACCTTTCGTACAAAATAATATTAATAATATTGCTACGGGATAGCGCTTATCCCCACAGAATCCTAAATTTGGGAATCTCTTATTATCTGAAAAAAATCTAGCCTATCATTCCAAAGGGGAACGAGGAATAAATAAAAAAATTAATATATTTACTGTAAGTACCTTAACTTATAACTGTTGATTGAAGATTTGGTCTATGTGTTCCAATTCCCTTGACTAATCAACCAACTGTATTGGATGAACTAATTTGTGAACATCAGTTGCTGCTGCTGAATTACACCTTCGTTGTTCGAAATGCCCAATTGAACATTGCCTTTAATCCTTTAACTTTCCACTTCATATTTTGCTTTAAATCCATACGGTTTCTACAACCGGAAAATCCACCATACACTCGACTGTTTCTAACTGTGGTAATATGCTTCGATCACTGTTATCCTTACTACTCATACTTTCGATAACATCATTGGATACTTTATTTTTCATGTACTGCCACTTTTATAAAGCAATCTTTTTCCTTTATGATAAATTAAGTATAAACTTAATGAAAACAGAATGAAACACTTTTTAAAAAAATATATATATATTTCATCCAAATCACACACTAGTGAAAACAAAGTTAACCTTTTTTCTGTATAAATTAAAACAATTTCTTTTTAAACTCAAAATAAAATGGAATTAGTATTTTTTCTTTAATACGTTTTATTGAGTGTTTAATAACAATCTCAATTCAACATTTTGGTTGAAGACCCAAAAACAGAAAGACAATATTTTCAAACAAAAATGTGTTTTTGTTAATTCTTTTTGACATCTTATCATGTCAAAATAGCTCGGGTAATACTAAAAAGAAATTCAATAAAGATTAATAACGACATCTGTTTGTTAGAATTGGAAATAAAAATTTAGTACGTTCGTTTGCTTTTTATAGTACAATTGAAATTTAACTAGCAGTTAAGTATTAGAAAATTTTAAATTATTGTTAATGTGAAAATGAATGGAAACTAATGAAATACATTTTTATTGAATTGAAAACGAAGATGAATTTGGTTTTATTATTGTTTTGCGATTATTGCGATCGTTACAAACACAACAAAGCAACTGTTAAAATACTCTTAACAGCGGATTGGAGTGCTCATTATGCTGCAGTAAAAGTATTGGCCGAAAACTTTGATGGGATTGTGGCTGAAATTGAGAAGTTAAGTGATCAACAAGAAAATGTAGACACTAGAGGCGCTGCACAGAACCTTATCAACGCAGCATGTGATTTTTCGTTTCTTTGCTATCTTTTGTTTTGGAATGATATTCTAATAGAAATAATATCTGTGCTCAGATTGGATTGCAAAGCACGGGCTTGAATATTGATCAATTAGCTACAAAAATAGAGTCAATTCATAACGAAGTCTCATTGTAGAAGAGGCAATAGATCTTGCTGCGAAAAAATCGGAGGACTATGACATTCCAATGGAAAGCCGAATTCGTCATAAAAACGCAAAAAACGAACGGGTGGTGAGTTTGCACCTGATGTTGGACTGACACTGAGAGCTCAAATTAAAAAGGACATGTTGGAATGTCTTGACCGATTCAGTGTTGAACTCCGAACTAGATTGAAGTCAGTTCAAGATTTAGCTTCATTGTTCGAGGTTGTGCAGACAAACACTTAGCTTTTGGCGAACAGTGAAGAGTTAAAATTATCGGTATCAAAATTTACTGGTTTTTATGATGCGGTATTGGCAACAGAACTCCTCATAGAGATACAAAGTGTGAGGAGGCATTTAAAAGCGGCCAATGTTACAGTTTCTAACTGGGTGTACCTAGACTTTTTGAAATTCATCGTAGAATGGGATTTTTTAGAATTTCTTCCGAATCTTACGGTCGCACTAAAGTTATTTATGACTATTTGCGTCTTAGTGGCTTCGTGTGAGAGGAGTTTCAGCAAATTAAAATTAGTTAAAAATTACTTGCGGGCTTATAATAATAATGCTCATTTGTATTAATTAAAAAAAATTATAAATTACGTTTATCGGCTTTTTATTATTATTGACAGTTTTTATTTTTGGGGTGACACCACAATATCCGCCCCGGGTGCCACCCATGCTAGCTACGCCACTGACTAAGGATATATACAAAATTGAGGGATTGGTACCAAAGAAAAATATTTATGATCAAAAACAGCCATTTTCACTATTATCTATCTATCTATCTATATAAATAAAATTCGATGTCTGTCTGTCTGTCTGTCCGGGATAAGCATCGAAATGGCTGAATTGATTTAGATGAAACTTGACATACATAAAGAAAGGAATGTCAGAAATGTCATAGGCTACTTATAGGCTATAGGCTACTTATTCATAGAATATATAGTTTTTAATATATAATTTTTATAATAGAATTCTCCATTACTTAATTCACAGCAACGAGTTTGCCTAAATGTTGATTACATACAATTGGTTTTTATTTGTTATAATAATTTATACATATGTATTTACATATATGAGTATAATCTATCTATATAAATAAATTCGATCTCTGTCTGTCTGTTCGGGATAAGCATCGAAATGGCTGAATTGATTTAGATTAAACTTGACATACATAAAGAAAGAAATGTCCTAGGCTACTTATTTTCATAGAATTATAGTTTTTAATATATAATTTTTATAATAGAATTCTCCATTACTTAATTCAGACAGTGGCGTCATTTCACCAAAATCTTGGGGGGGGGGGGGGGGGGGCGAGAATTTAAATGACATAAAAAGATTTTTTTCGTAAAACTTAACATGTACATTTTTATACACACATATATTTAAAAGCATTTAAATGCATGGTCTTAGAAATGAAACTAAAATGCTTTTGAGCTACCTTGGTTACTATGCTAGATCTTTAACTTCTATTGTTGTTTCATCGAAGCGAATGCCGCAAAGTTCTGCAAATCCCTTCATTTGTTAAAAATAATTTTAAATTTAGTATCATCTCTGCATTGTTTAAGCATCAAGAAAGTAGTTTGGCATTACCGCCAGCCAGCGAGTTTCGCTGTATCCAATAAGTTGGTTATGTTCGACATTATTTTTGCCGAAGAACTCCTTCAACGTCTCCAGTAAAGACAGTAAAATATCCAAATTTTTTTAACCCTGCCATTTAAATCAGCAGCACTTCTTATTGCATTATTTAGAATATGGGCTGCGAATCCAATACCCAATACATTCTGGTTCAAATTCGAGCTAGCTTGCTTTTAAATTTTCACTTCTTGACGTTACACCACTAAAATTGGTATTCGACCCAGTAAAAGTGTTATACCAGATTTACTACCCAGTTAAAAATCCAATACCGATAACAACCGTTATTGATGTTGTTATCGACCAGCAGAACAAAGAAAAAACTATAAATTGTTATCTGGGTGCGCTGTCTCACTTTTGTAAGCAAAAGTCAGACATTTTGCCAAATTTCAAAAGTGATGACTGTGTTGTGAATTGTGATTTATATAAATGAAGTGACAATTATTATATTATAAAATTAAGGTGTATTATAAAATTAATATTGTTAGATAAAACAAAAATCTTAACAGTCATATGTTAATTTTTTTTATATATAAGAAATATGTGCATAATTTTTTAATATTTATATTATATAGTGCCTACTAATCTATAACCTAAACTTAAATTTATATAGGTACATATTTCAATTTCATAAAAATATATAATTGTTGATTTTTTAAAATATAAATTCAATATCAGTTTAAATGTAAATATGTAACCGTTTTTTAAAATATAATATATGAAAATAAAATTAATATGAAATTAAAACCACCCCGATTTTTATTTATATTTTGTATTGAAACCAAATAATGGTTTCAATTCAATAACCTTTTCAATAACAGTTATTGACAACGACATTGGTAACAGATAATTGATTGCGTTATCGATAATAGATAGCTTGTATGTTATTGATAGTTTTCATCGATAATGTGGTGCCACAGTTTTGAACAAAAATTATCGGTGATATTTCATCATGATGTACATAACGCGTTATCGATATATAGATGTTGCATTATCGAGTGTTTATCAATAACTGATCGATAACACTTCTAACTGGGTAGCAACTTACTATTAACGCGTTATAGTAACAAGACCAAGACAAACCCAAGACCGCTCGAACAAAATGTCCCACCTCGTCTTGTGTAACAAGTATAGGGTTTGTCTGGTAAGACGTGTCTTTAGGTTGTCTGGTCAGACATGTCTTTAGTTTGTCTTGGTTAACCTAAACCACAACGCAACCTTGTTATATAAATATTTATTTTTGTAAATAAAAAACAGTTTTATAATTTTAAGTTTTTATTGACTGTAAATAAATTAATAAATATAAATATATATTATTTCTTAAAGAACTAATTAAAACACTAATACAACAATTAATAATAATATTAAACAATTCAATATTTTATTAAATAATATGATCTGCAAAACTAAAATTGCATTAAATTAAACTAAAAGAATTACATATATAATTTTCTTAATTTAAAACATATCAACATTTAATTGATTTGAATACTTACTTTTATAGAAAAATACTTAGAACTATTGTATATTTTCCTTATTAATTTTTAAAATAAATTTGACTTATTCAATATCAAACATAAACTTTAACATGATTTAAATGACATGGCCGACATATATTATATAAAGTCGTAAAAAACATTGGTTCAAACCATATATTCTTGAAATTAGTTTTGATCTTTTTCAAATTATGCGATGGCACTATAAGAGATATATGTCTATCTCGCTTCATCTAATGCACTCTTATGAATGATAACAAACTAAAGACTTGTTACTATAGTAACAAAAAATCTAGTGGGGAGTTATCAGCGCAAATTGCAACTAACTTTTTGTCAATGTTAAATAACAACAAGAAAACAAAATAACAACAAAGCTTGTTCAAGCTCCTGGACCTAACGGCTTATAGCAACGCTTTTTTATGTTTTTCTGTATCTATATGTCTTTTAATTCATAATGTCCACTGTTAGTTTGCAAATTCACTCCGACTGGTAATACAATAAACCTTTGCGTCGTTATATTTTGATTTTTTTATAAAAGGATAGTCCAATTTAATATCGTATGAGAATTTACGTAAACGTTTTCTATCCATCTTGATTTGCAGGAGAACTTTTTAAATATAATTTTAAAAATTAGTAAAAATTTACCTTTTATAGTAGCTTAAAACTTTTGTTACACAAGTAAAGACTGCAAAGCAATTGAAATAATTTATTTTAATTTTACTAAATAATTAATATCTTTTCTGTATTCTGTAAGTATAAGAGGTATACAGTATACCTCGCGTTCTATCTTTTGCAAATATATACCATTTATCAAGTTTTTATGCTCTCTACTTTGTTTGTTCTTTATTGAGAAAAAAAAATTATAAATTAGAAAATAATAATTTTACTTTTGAGCTACCTAGTTAAAGTGTGTTTAAACAGAGTTTGAAACGCTACTTATATCACTCCTTTACTTTGTTCTTTCAGAGTGCGTAGCTTAAAAAAAGTATAACACTCAAACATACAGGAGTGAAAATAATAAAATATCATTCTTGCTACTAAATTGAAATAAATATTTTCTTTCAAATACTCAAAACTTTTATTTTTGCTTCAAATTTGATGCTTTCCAACGTAAAATGCTTTGAATGATTCGTTCAATTATTCATGTATTGTTAGAAAAATGAATATAAAGGATGACGTAGAGGGACTATTCATAAATCGAATAAAAGAACAGGAAAATGTAATCTGCTCCAAAGGAGTAAAAAATTTTTTTACATTTTAATTTTTGAATATTATTTCAAAGGATTAAAATGAGTGCTCGAATAAAGTAAAACTCTGGTTTTAAAATTTAAATGTTTATGAATTTATACGGAAAACTGCGACTTTTTAAGTAGAATATTTTGTATTTTATTTTTCATAATATACTTTCGATCTCTCGTATATACACCGGGGAGATGTTTCTATAAACAAAGAAACCTTTTCGTTGAGATAGATCTGTTAGACATCAAAAGATATTCGCAAAACAAAATGTAAATTATTGAAGTGAAAAAAACTGAGTTTAGTATTTCTAAGAAAATTATAGTTAAAACACTATTTAGTAAAAAAAATATTGCACTAGTTTGTTCTCTCAATATAGATAAATCAACATATACATAACATTATACAAATTGCAAGAAAAAACAGTGAAGGCATTGCTTTGACTAAGATATTGCGCAAACTGTACGTAGGTAGATATAAGGCTTATTTGACTATTTCGATAATGCGGGCAAATGTGGTGGAAATATTTGTTTCGTGGTACGCTTCGTGGGACAAATTTCTCCGTGGGACAACGCAATCAAATGTGGGACATTTCCACGCAGCGTGGGACGTCTGGTCAGTTTACTACCCATAAACGTGCGTAAATTTTTCATTTGATTCAAAATTGTACAATTATTGCGAGCTTCTTTTAAATCTATAAGAAAAACCTACTACAAAAAAATAACAGTTTCTCCCTCCCTGTGACTGTATAAAAAAATGAACAAAGATTGACGTTTAGGATACGTTTTGGATTTTATTATAACCAACCAAACATATAATTTTTGCTATTTTATGAATTAAAAATTATAGTCCATATAGCGAAAAGAATTTGTCAGCAAGTTTTCATAACATACTTTGAAAATATTTACATAACTTAAATATTTGTTCGTGTCTTTAGAAAATATTGCTTGTCCATTATAAAACATTCACTATTATAAAATCACTGGAAATAACACAAAAAATTTAAATTACTCTCGTAATTATTTTCATTCATTTTATAAAAATTAGCACAACTATCAAGAAAACCGATATGTTATAGGATTTTACAATTAGAAATGTTTTTAATTTATTGTTTTTAAAAAAGTCTTGTAAAGTTTGTACAATATGATATAGATAAAAAAACAGGGCCAAACAGTCAGGGTTCTCCAAATAAGTGGGATATAATTAGGTTGTGTTCTCCTGCATGTACTTACTTTTAAGTTTATATAAATTACCAATGACCAATAACAATTGAAATTTTAATGTTAAATACTGCACTATGAACTCTTGAGGAACCCTATACTAATGAAATATTTTGTATCCTCTGGCTTAGACACGAATATCTTATAAACAAAACACTATCATACGATAGAATTTTGTCAAAATACGCACCCACGGCGTTTTTGGAAGAACGATCGTGTTCTGTTTATAAAACTGATTTCATCAGAAGATTAGATGCAATACGACCGCCTTTCGTATCGGGGGCGCTCTAGTCTATACAAAGAACGATAACGGTTTGAATATTGTGGTGAACCGTACTTTAGTCGGGCCAAAATAATATGTAACGTAATAATTATATTATCAGATATATTTCAATTAATAGTATGCGATAAAATTGGTATATTAGCTAAGTAAATCTTCTAAAAATTAGACGAATTTACAAAATAACAGTGCATTGAAATTTTTATAGTGTATAATTTTTATATAGTGTAAACGATTGGATGGTTTTATTGAATCGATGTATTGATAGTATCAGATCCTTGGGGGGGGGGCCAATGCCCCCCCAGCCCTACCCAATTGACGCCTCTGAATTCACAGCAACGAGTTTGCCTAAATGTTGATTACATACAATTGATTTTTATTTGTTCTAATAATTATATACATATGTATTTACATATATGAGTATAATCTATATAAATAAAATTCGATCTCTGTCTGTCTGTCTGTCTCTCTGTCTGTCTGTCTGTCTGTCTGTTCGGGATAAACATCGAAATGGCTGAATTGATTTAGATTAAACTTGACATACATAAAGAAAGGAATGTCAGAAATGTCATAGGCTACTTATTTTCATAGAATATATAGTTTTTAATATATAATTTTTATAATAGAATTCTCCATTACTTAATTCACAGCAACGAGTTTGCCTAAATGTTGATAACATACAATAGGTTTTTATTTGTTCTAATATTACCCGTGTTCCTTTTAGGTAAACTTGCTACCCGAACCGAATTTTTAATGAAACGACTTAAATGTGAGGTGTATTAGATTTTTGATCTACTACAACTCAAATTCTTTCTTAAACCACACGTTTCCGACATTTTTTTTTGATAATAAATTGTTTTGACAATTTTGAAAAACAATATTGCTAAACAACGTAAAAGAAAATTATTAGTTTGACAAAATTTTAAGTTTAAATTTTATTTTGAGTTTGTTAAATTTAAGAAAATTAATTAAATATTAAAAAATTTCTGAAAATTAAAATTATGATCCATGCAAAATATAAACAATCAAAGAAAGCTGGACAGAAATATGACATTTAGGCTAGAAATTCTAAATTTGAATAAACATTTGGGCAAACATATTTGAAATTATTCTCTAAACTGACAAAAACTCTGGCGGTGAATAGAAGCGTAAGTTTGTCACGTAGCTTTACCATCATTTGATATGGTTAACTTGAAAACCATATTTAGTACAAAAGTGAAGGAAAATGTGGTAAATGGAACACACTTAATTATATATACATACCCAGTGAACACAAGACTTAAATATGACATCACACGAACGTCATATATATGTGATGTAGTTGTTACGTAAATTTGACATAAAAATGACACTCGTCATGACTATATCATGGTATCATTTATATGATGCTTTCATGACATCACACTGATCTTAAATTTGAATTCGATATGATGTCATAATTTGGACTTAAATATGACCTTATTATGATTTTGTTAAATTTCACTAGAGGTATATCCATTTTAATTGTATATAGTTCGAAAAATTTTGCGTATAGTTAGTTATTGCTTCCAAGCAGGTTATAGAATCCTAGCAGGTACGTAATGAGTAATGACCAATGAATGACTGACGGGTAAGTGTTTTTGTTTAATTGTTATTAAATTTGTTTTTTAATTAAAAATATAATACATCACAAAAAAAAATTATATTACTATGATATCAACCTTATATCATAACAACGTCACAAATATCTCCACAGACATCACATTTATGTCATAGTTATATCATTATTGTTATGTCATGCTCTTACGTAAATAAGTGGGAAATAATGATATACATATGACTTATATATGACCCAGATCTTACATAAGACGTGACTTAGCGTGATGTCATTTTGATATCACAATGACGTAAATGTGTTTTCTGGGTATGTATTATATGAGTATATATGAGTATAATCTATATACATAAAATTCGATGTCTGTCTCTCTGTCTGTCTGTTTGTCTGTCTGTCTGTCTGTTCGGGATAAGCATCGGAATGGCTGAATTGATATGTATTTACATATATGAGTATAATTCATAGCAAGGAGTTTGCCTAAATGTTGTTTAATTATAAGTGTTCTAATTATATATGAGTATGTTTTTATTATATAGAGACACATTTTTTATTTTGTTGTATATGTTTTAAAACCTGACTTGCAAGATTTGCTCATTTGTTGTTTATGAAGATTTTTTATTTAGAGAAGAATTAGAATACATACTTAATAGATGGAGATGTGGTGGCGATGCTGTAATGACGCTAGTGATGAAGATCCTGCTGTGTATCGTAAGTATCCAATGAAACACAATCTTTTTAATTTAGGTCGATAATCATATTCTTGGTTTCAGATAAACGTGTATGTGATCCAGAAACTGAATTCAGTTGTTAAAATGGAAGATGTATTCCAAAATTATGGATAAATGATTTTGATAATAATCGCGGAGATGATTCAGATGATCCAGCGTACATGTGTCGTCAAAGAAACTGCACAACTGCATGGCAACATTCAAACTATTGTTGCATTCTCAAATGGTTGTTCTATAATGGTTGTTGTTGTTGTAGCGACGGGATTGGTGCTAATCCTCCGGCTCCATGTCCAGGTTCAGGAACTCTGATGGTGCTATTACACACAAATTAAATTCAGTTGCTATCATCAACTTTTCAGATGATAGTATTTATTATTTTTGACTGTAGATAACGAAAAGATCAAAAACTGCAAGAAAGTACAAATAACTTTACGAAGTAATAATAATTTTTAAACAACAATTTCTTAAAAAATCATTAATTATTTAGTATTAATATTATATTATATAATCGATTATATCTAAATTAGTGGTATATAAATTGTAAATAAATTATATACTGTAAAAGCAAATGAAATGTCAAAATGGCGACACCACATTATAGAGCAATTGTTGTAGCTTGTACAATAAGAAAATGCGCTAAGATTTGAAAAAAATATGTGAATCGAAAATACGTAAAGAAAACGTAAAATTTTTACATTAAAATCTTGAAAATATGTATTCAATCATTTTATACCTAATATAATATAATTTTTATTATGATTTTAATATGAAAATCAATTAATGTGATAATCGGTTTTAAACCGGTTGAATTTGCAGATGAAATCATCTGACGATTTTCTAGCAGTAATTGGTAAACCAAATAATTTTTCAAAAAGTCAGTTGCTATCAGCTAACTTTTCTTGCAGTTTTTATATCTATCTCGCGCATGCTATCCCTCTTTTTCTCATACAAAATATTTTTCATCAACTTTTCAGATTATGGTAACTGCAAAATTGATTATGGCAGCTGAATTTAATTTGTGTGTAATAGCACCATAATACTGCTTTTCGGCGGTACCATAAATCTTCCTTCGTCAGGTTGGTAGAATTTTCAGGACATCTGAATAGGTTGTCTACATCGTGCGGTGTGCACATGCGGGACACTTGCGGGACATCAACCATCACAGAACAAACATTTGGCAATGCAACGATAGTTTGATTGACCTGGAAAATGTGAGTGGCAACGTTTGTGCAGTTTCTTTGAGGCACATATAAGCTGGCTCTGACAAAAGGTGCAAATCCGACGCTCGATTTTTTGGGTTCTGTGATGGTAAAGACGATTGCTGTGATAATAGTGACGAGCTTCCAGAAAATTTTCATAAATGCAGTGCAGAAACAGATTTTAAATGTGGAAGTAATCGTTGTATCCCAAAGTAAGCCAATATCAGATCTCTTATAATTTTTTATTTATTTTTTTGTCTCTAATTTTCCTTCCCAACAGACAATGAACTTGTGATTTTGCCAATGATTGCGGCGATAGATCTGACGAAAGATCAGAATTCCGTTGTGGAAAAGGAAAATGTTGAAATTAAAATAGGATGTAAACAAGATTTAAATATGAAAAGAAATTCTAAACTGACATCTGTGTCTATTGATTGGATTGCTGATAACTTATATTGGACAGAAACAGATTGAACAGGAACGAAAGCAAGAGGTAGAGGCATGGTTGCAAAGACAGATTTACACTATCGTTGAGCTGCAGTTAACAATGGAATAGAACTACCAAGATCTATTGCAGTTGATCCACAACTAGGTCGAATGAAATTAACGATAACAGCTAATAACTATTAACCTGGGTTCCAATTTGCTGCTAAATTGTACGAAACTGCTAAATCTAAATTTAATTTTACAAAATTACCGAATTTTAACTTAATGGAATGTAATCAAGTTGTCAAATATTCTTTTACGTATGTATTTCTTCACAATTATTTGGAAACAAAATGTTGATTTAGATTTAAGTCAAATAAAATTGTTGACTAAATTGATTTAGCACGTTTGGTACAATTTAGCATCAATTGGAACGCAGTCTAAATATAACAATTAAAATAATTGCAAACCAACATTTTATGAGGCTATTTAAAAATAGCAAACATCCACCATTAGCTCAATTCCTACCGGCTGATATTTGAAATAAAATTAACTTTAAAACAATTAATGTGTTTGATTTTACTGAAGCTGGGTTTTAACATGCGAACTGCGGACTGTAGATGGTGTTATTAACCAATCAAAAATAAGAATTTTGTGGTGAATGTAAAATTGTCTTCTTTGATTGGTTCATAAAACTTTCACAGTACACAGTTCGCATGTTAAAAACCAGCTTGAAACTTAACAGAAAACACAACAACAATTGCATACATTTTTTCAGTTGTTTCATACTAAGTTTACACCAGTATCTAATTTGCTACGCATCAAATTTGCTAGCCATTTTCACCATCATACTTTTTAAATTTGATACGGTGATGTAAACTCTTATTAATTAGGTATGACATATTAATTTTTAGCGCGTCTTTTTCATTGTTAGTTTTTTGGTTAGAAAAAAAGAATTTCCAAATATATTTTTTTATAAAAAACTGTAAACATTTATTATATTCTTGCTAAAATTCTTTAATTTTAATTTCAGCAAAAAAAATCACATGAAACATAAATATATATTTATAAAATAAGTTTATTTATTTTTATTTTAAACGTCATACCAAATTTTAGTGTTCACACCGTAAAAATAATACCTATTTGCTACGTACCTAATTTGATACGTAGCAAATCATCCTACCAAATATTTGGTACGTACTTTTTTGATAACTGTTTACATCGACCATAGTCGACCTATTAAGTATAGTATGTACCTATTAGATACTGGTGTAAACTTAGTATTAGTCAAATCAAACTGTGATTGGAATATTAGATTTTAGTACAATCAAATAATTTTTGTCAAAAACTTATCATTATCGGTTTTCATAATACCACCATTTAATGATATCATTTCTACCCTCAAAAGTAATGGGTATTTTGAGTTCATTCTATGAACAAAAAAATTTATTCGTATTAATCATATTAATAAAAAGTTATTTAAAAAACTATCCTCATTAAAATAATTACTATCGGATCGGTGCGTTAGTACGTAGTAGTAGAGTAGTAAGGCAATCACTATCAGAAACACGCTGGGTTTTAACATGCGCACTGTCAAAACCCCCTATATTGAAGCCTTCTCATTTTTTAGCACAGTAAAAATCGTGAACTTGTAGCGCCATTTTGAAATTAAAACTCAATATAAGCAGTTGTGAGCAGTTGATATGAGCAATATGAGCAGTTTTGGCACTGTGGACTGCGAAGCTTTTTATTAACCAATCAGAGAAGAGATTTTTATTTTCACCACAAAATTCTTACTTTTGATTGGTTAATAACACCGTCCACAATCCACAGTTCGCATGCTAAAACCCAGTTACAGACTGGGATAAGTTGAATTAAACCATTTTAGACTAGAGGCCCTATTCTCAAATATCACATTCATTTTCCACATGTGGAATACTGTCAAAATTCATAAAAACGTTCGAAATTTACAATGTATGTATTCTCAAATTTCCTACCAAGGAAATATTTCCCTACCAAGGGAATATTTCCGAGTGGAATTATAAAGTATGTGTAAAAATTTCCCATGTACATCAAATATCAAAAATTTTTAATTGTCATTCTTGTTATATGTTTGAAAATTATATTTGGAAAGTTGTGTTTATTTTATAATTATTATTATTTTGTAAAAATTTATATTGGAAAGTTGTGTTTATTTTATAATTATTATTATTTTGTAAAAATTTCACATTGGGCGATATATATTCTATGAACTCTTCGGCCATAGATTTATTAATCCGAAACAATTTAATGAATTTATTTTCGGGCAGATCGAAACAATGTTGTCGTTGATGAATATCTCGGGTAAATTCCATTGCCTCTGCCTGTTCCACTGCAGAATTAGCAAAAAGAAGACCTAATTCATCTAATCCAGCCATTTACGTTGAAAATTTCATGACAATAAATAAACAAAATGTCAAAAATAAATTTACCACACAATGAAGTTAGTTTCAATTTAAGGGTGGTGAATAAAAAATTACGAATAGTTCGAGAATACGGTTTTAGGTTGGATGTGGAATATGTATGTGGAAAATACAAATTCCCTTGGTAGGGAATTTTGACAGATGTCCACATGTGGAAAATGGATGTGATATTTGAGAATAGGGCCCCAGGGTCGATAATTTTTGAAAACAAAAAAAATAATAGTAGGATGAAACCCATTAGAAAAGGAGGAGAATATTATAAAAATGAAGGAAAAATAATTTACGGGCGATCTGAGGTCGGGAAGGGGAAGGGGTGAGTTTTTAAGGGTAAAAAACGGCTTATCTCGATTTCCGGCAAAACTAAAAGTCTTATGGAAAAAAGTTAAATGGCAAAGTTGTAGGTAATAAAAAGATCTAAAACTTTTGTATTGACACTTTTTTCACATAACCTCAAAATTTATGTGAAAAATTCAAAAAACCCAGTTTTTGGTTTTTTATTTTTATCTTTAACAAAAAATTTTTTTTTCTTCACGAAATTTGGTGAAAAGTTACCTTTTTATGTCCCAAATACGCTGTAATTTATTTGATTTGAAATATTTATTTTTTCACCTTATTTTGAATTAATATCGAAAAAGCACCCTAATTTTCAATCGAAAATTCAACTCATTTTTTGCATTTTCTGAGAAGATTTACTATAGTAATATATTTTTTTTTCACCATCGGAAAGTAGAGATTTCAACGAACAGAAAGCATACCAACTTTTGAAAAAAGATGATATTCCCTAAAAGCTGATCCCCTTCACTAATACCAATTAAAGTGAAATTTGACATAGGTCAATTGTCTTCTTTAATATGAGATTTCAAATTTTAGATGAGTTTATTAATTGTAAATTAAATTAAATTTAATGAAATAAATAATTCTAAATTAAATAAAAGTGTGTAAAATGCGTGAAGTGTGTAAAAAGTAGATTACTATTATCAAAGCACATGTCGCAAATGTCATTTTTTTACCCATACAACAAAAGTATTAAAAACAACTGCTTTCATGTTCGTTTGGTCACCAAAATCTAGATCTTTTTCGATCAAATCTGATTTTATCAATCGAAAATCACATTAAAATCACTATCAACATGTATTTTGTTTTATAATTTTGATACAAACTAAAATAAAATATAGATTATTATATATTTTATAATAATAACATAAATAATTCATAATTAATATTTTATCCTTTATTAATATAATTTTTCATACAAGAATTCAAATTAAAAATTTTGAAACGTTAAATTATGATGTTTAAGATGACCATGTTTGATGCTCTTAAGTAAGAGGTTATTTTTTGACATCTCACAGTTGTGACAACATACAGAATCGCATTATCAAATATGCTGGACAAATATTTTCTATCCAAGTTTTAGTAAAGTAATTTTTTTTTTGAATTTGATGACTGTGAAAAAGCATATTACACTATGTCAAATATACTACCAAATATTTTTGGTAATTTAGTGGTTCTATAATTAATTAGAATTGTTAAATAGTATAGAAAACCTGTAAAACCTGTAAACAAATTAATATATTTGCCTTTTATAAAGTTTGAATACAAATAAAAGAGCAAAAAAAAAAAATTTATTTTTGAAATTTAAATTTTTCTTTCATCTTCATTTTAATTAAAAAAAATTAAATTAAAAATTGAAAAAACTCTAATTAGAATCGATTATTAAAATAGATCTATTAAAATAGATCCCGCTATTCCCGCTAGAAGTCAAAAAAAATTTTCATCCAAATTGGATGAAAAGACTATTTTTGACCAAGAAAACGGCAGAGTTTATTTTATAGGTATTACACGGTCTATTTTCATGTCAAATTATTTTATTTGACCAATATATTTGATAGTGTAATATGCGTCTAATACTAGTTTCCCACCGCAGAAATTTACTATGTATAGTATAGCAAATATTTGATATTAGTTTGATTTCTCACCTAACCTAACTTGACACTAGAATAAAATTGATATATCAAAATACCGTACTATCAATTTTATATTTCATATTAGCGTTATAGTTTTTAAAATGAAATTTACAACCCAGAGAAAATCAAACTAGATTTAGACCAGCCCTGCCGTTGTTTTTGAACAGCATAAAATACATATAAGTTTTATTCTATAAAGTCTTTTTTAAATAATTCTCTCACGAAACCCAAACGTCTTCGTTGAATACGATTTTCATGTCCTATTCCTTTATAATGCTATACTAAACATATCCATATCATAATCAACAATTAATACATACACTTTAATTTATTAAATATCAGAAATGAATCTTACAAGCTAAAAATCGCAAGAAAACACAATGTTTACAAATTCCATAAAATGCCATTTCACCTATAAAATAATAATTACGTTTCACACCGTCGATATTATACTTTATTTGATAAGTATTATATTTACTAGCTAGCAAATGAAAATAGCAAATTTAAAATAATTGTTGTGATAGTTTGCTTCCACACCGTTGCTATTATACTTTATTAAACTATACTAGCTAGCAAATTGCAACGGTGGGAAACTAGTATAAGAGAAAAGTCTTTGCTATGACTATTTTTACATCTGTGAGGATATGTCAGATTCAGTCTGTTAAAATCAAAAATGAATTTTATTTTATAATAATTTATACACAATTAATATACAATTAATTATAAATTCATAATAATTTATATACAATTTTTTATATTAATTTTCGGTGCAAAAATACGCTTAAATTTGGAATGCAATGCAATAATAGAAATATTTACGGTGCCTCTATAAAAACGCATGTGTGTTAGTAACAATTTATTGGTGTGCAAAAAGTACTTCAAATTTTAACATCAATTTCACTTCCTCTATTCTCTTAATTCTCTGGGTATAATACAGTTATGTTGTTTTCGATTGAAGAACTAATTAATAACTAGTTTTTAACGAGTTCTTTTTTTCAATCGAACATGCAAACATTCAGTGTTATTGTATGAGTAAATTGGATTGGTTATTTTATTAATACTTTTATTTTGGTTTGTTTGAAAAGCAATAAAAAAACAATATATTTTGTGAAAAAAACTAATATCATAATATATACTGTTAAATAACCAAAAATAAAATAAAATTATTAATATGATGCTGCGTTATAATTATAACGCTTTAATTTAACGTTTGTAGTGTATACTTTTTGTCATAGTATGAGTAAAACTCAAAAATAACTGAAAATAAAACTAGTTCTTCAAAAGGGGGAAAAATGCACAACTAGTTCAGAACTAGTTTTTTTATTTTGCTTCAATCGAACATGATTTGGATCGAACAGAAACAGAAACCGAATTTCATACAAATTTGACAGCAACAGAAACAGAAACCTAATTTAGAAACAGAAACAGAAACTGAAAATTCGTCTGTTTTGTCTGGACCAGAAACAATTAAAATTTAATTGTTTCTGGTCCAGAAACTGTCACGTGACCATATAATTTTAAATTTATGTAACGGGATTGTACATTATTTTAAGAAATAAATATTTAGTCAAAAATAATTTACGTTGAATTTAGCTCGATTCTTTTTGATGGATATTATTATGTGCGGTAACGAAAAAAATAAATTTCTTCTTCACTATACATTACAAAATTGTGTTATTTTTTTATTTATATGAATGAAAAATAAAATACACAGTTTATTGAATTACAATGTTTTTGTTATATTAATAAAATTTTTTCAATTTTAATTGGGTTAAATATATATGGATTGGGTTAAATATATATTTTAATTTTGGCATATATAATATAATATGACAGTTGCCATTTTAAAATTCGGTTTCTGTTTCTGTTTTATTATTCACCACCGTCAACCAAATTAGAAACAGAAACAGAAACTGAAAATTTTCAGTTTCTGTTTCTGTTTTATGTGAATGCACGGCTTTAGTGGGTTGTTTAGCGGCGACACAAAATTTGAGCATGACAAACGTTTGTTAACTCAAAAAGACCGGCCGGTTCGATCCTCGTATAACAAATTTTAGATAAATCTAGATAAATCATTTGTTATGGATCTTCTTTTCCAAAGCAATTTTTCATTCTATTCAATTGAATACATCCAGTTCTAGTGACTTATAATTATAAAACTTTTTTATTTTTTTTTTTTTAATAATGGATTTTAATCAATTGTTTGGCAAATGTGAGTTTTTATTGTAAAATTTTCGGAACTTCAACAAATGTTATCAAACATTTGTTCTTAGAAAAAGTTTGGTTGGTGGAGACAGATTGTTATCAAACGTTAGTAAAGTAGAAAACGTTTGTTGTTTGTGTTCGTGCAGTGGAGACTACCTTTAATGGTTTTAAGCGAACTGTCACAACCTTTCACTTTTTTGTTTAACTGCATATAGGGTTTTAATCGGCTTTTTAGAATATTTTGACATATTTACCATAAAAATGTAGCAATCAAATGAGTATTTCTTGAATTTGAAGTTTATAAAAAAATATTTTACTGTTTACCTAAATTATACAAAAATTAAACTTTAACTAAATGTATAAAATAGAATAAATAATGTTTTTAGTGGTTTTTTGATTTATGCTTAAAATGGAGTCTAATATAATTAATGAGAGTTCCTTTAACATCGCTGTAGTATGTCGAACATGTTTAAAGGAATCAAACGATATGAAATCTTTATATGAAGTAGATTTAAATGAGTTAAATTTATTGAATTTGATAGTATATTGTTCTGGAGTGAAGGTTAAAATTTAATTTTGTTCTATTATCAGAGACGTACAATTGAATTTAAGTTTTTTTTTTTTAGATAAACGAATACGATGGCCTACCATCAAAAATATGTATTGTTTGCTATCAAAAAGTAATTTTATCATATAATTTTAAACAACAATGCATTGAAGCTAATAATGCTTTGATGAATATGGTAGATGTGCCGAATGGTGATGAGATAGTGAAAGCAGATCGAATGACACAAACTGAAAATAAGGGAAATCACATAAACAATCAAACAACGCAAACGGAGGAAGTGACATTTCAGATGTGTGAAATGTGTGATTCGAAGTTTATAACCGAAGAAGCATTACGCAGTCATCGTACAAATCATAAAGGAGAACAGTTTCAATGTAGAAAATGTCCTAAGGGATATAGTCGATTGAATCATTTACAAAGACATATTTCTATTTCACATCCTGAAATAGCTAACTGTAAAATAAATTCTCAGTCAAATGATTGTAAAATTTGTAACAAACAGTTTAATACATCCGGACAATTACGGAGTCATGAATGTATTAACGAGAGTCTAGATAATGTTAAAACTATTGAAGAAGATATGGTAGCTGGCACTGACGATATCAGTACAGAAAACGTGGACAGTAATAATGATGAAAATGAATCTAGTAGTAAAGTTTTGGAGGTGGAGCAGGTAGAAATTGAAAATTTCGTTGATAAACTTGATAACTCTATTGATGCAACTCAATCAGATGAAAGCTCAAACTTAAATAATTACGACCAGATCGATTATGAAAACACAAATGACTGTAATACAAATAACAGTATTAATACAGAAGAATGTATCATTTTTCAAAATCCCGTTTGTGTAGATATTAATGAAATCCAAAGGCCATGTAGCTCGAAACGTAAACGTAAAGTTATAACAAAGAAAGGAAAATCTGAACAGTTACATTGTGATTTATGTAAAAAAAATTTTCCGAAGCATATATTGTATCGTAATCATATGGAAGAAGTACATGAAATTGTAAAAATATATAAATGTGAGAAATGTCCAAAAATGTTCGCTCGTGTGACGCATCTTCGACGTCATGAAGTTACTCATCTTGAAATAAAACCATACAAATGCGATTTATGTGAAAAACGATTTACACGACTAGATCACTTGAATTTACACATGGTCAATCATAGTGACATAAAACCTTACTCGTGTGACGTTTGTCAGCGAGGTTTTACTCGTGCAGAACATATGAAAAAACACAAACTAAGCCGACACGGCGATAAAAATGTTGAACGAAAAGAAATTTGTACCATTTGTAAGAAACGTTTTACTACAGCAAACTACTTACAAATTCATATGAAAATACATACTACACAAAGGACATGGAATTGCAAATTTTGTCCGGAAAAATTTAATTCGAAACCAGAACTTAATGAACATCAAAAGAATCATGTCAATGAAAGACCGTTTTTGTGTTCTGAATGTGGTTTACGTTTTGTTCGAAATGATTATCTTGTTATACATATGAGACGTCATAAAGGAGAAAAACCTTATAAATGTAAGTTTTGTGGCAAAGGATTTCCACGTGCGACGGATTTAACAGTTCATGAACGATACCATACGGGTGAGAAATCTCATTTATGTACAACTTGTGGCAAAGGGTTTCAGCGAGCTTATAACTTGCTGGTTCATACTAGAGTTCACACCGGTGAACGTCCATATAAATGCCCTCATTGTGATAAACGGTTTGCACAAGGAAATGATTTAAAATCACATGTACGACGTCATACTGGTGAACGGTATAATTGTGATATATGCTCTGAAGGTTTCATACAAGGATACCACTTAACACAACATAAACGTAACGTTCATGGTATTGATATGAAATCCCATATACGCCGAGTCGAAAAATTTATCACTCCAATGGCACAGGAACAACGAGTGTTGGAACAAAAACAAAACGCTACTATCTATCCACAATATTTTGCCAAAATTAAATTAGAAGACACTAAAACTAATATACCTAAGATAGATATGCCTGAATCAACGAATCTGAGTATGCTGCAACAAAATTTACTACATCAGGAACAATTGAATACGTATCCAAGTGGCGACATCGATTCTATTCCTCAACTTCAATCAGTTATTGAAATATCGGACGCAGTAGTAAAATTAGAAGAGGATCAAATTCCAACCATCGATAGTAATTTTTATAATTAAAAAAAAAGTGTGATGAAACTTATGGGAATAAACATATTTGGTAATCGTAAAATATCAAAAATAGATGTCACTGACATATCGTAATATATTATTTTGACGATTTTATTTAAAGGAAATTAATTTATCCAGTTCTATTTGTTTTATCACAGGAACACAGTTTGTTTTCTTAAAAAAATGAATCGCAAGTTTGATTTATAATATATTCTGAGAAAAGAAAAAAAATTATTCGGAAATTGAAATATTACTGCTGAGACTTCGTGATATTGTCGTCGAATTTGGTGTCGATATATTATCGAAATTTTCACGTTTCGAATAAAAATCAGCAACATTTTTGGGCGTTTTTGTTGAGCAAACTTCATTTATGTGAAATATAATCCATTTCGTTAGTTTGATTACAGCAACATGAGCGGCAAATTGAAATATCATCGCACCAAAACCTTTATATAAGCCAAGGGCACCTTCTGATGTTAGTGTTGTCCTAAAGCAATCACGAAATCCTTCATAACTGGTTAGAATTGGAGTTACTGAATAGCCTGAGTCTAAATTATCGATTATTGTTCGTGTACCTTGCAGTTGCATTCGGTGGAGAATCGTTTCGAATGGAAAAAATAATGTTTCGGATACTATCAACGCAATCAATTTCGAATATATTTTTATATTTTCATTTTCTCGGGAAACATCACGATATTTAGCTCCTTTGCGATTTTGGGATTCATCCAAACGTTTTTCCATAAATCGAGTGGATACACCTTGAAGGATGACACTGACCAAATATTTTGTGATGCCGATTCCAACAATTGGACCAACTAAAACCCATACCGGTATAATTCTGCCAGTTTGTGGAATATTAATTGCTAGCAACCGGCTTGCACCTTCCCGAAATACATCAAATATTCCTGGTTTTTCACTAGCAATATCACTTTGAACGGTTTCGACTAAAGATGCGGCATAAAATGGCAGCACAACGGCAAGACTAATACATTTCAGTAAGATATGTTGTCCCACTTGTTTAATAGTTGTTTTACTATGAATCTCCTTTGGCCATGGTGTAAACTTTGATATAACATCTTCACAGGCTAACGACATCCCACGAACAAGTAAACAACTCCCTAAACCTTTCCATAGAGTTGTTACACCTTGACGTTGATGTAAGTGAATTATTGGTTTTACTAATGTGAATGGTGTTAAGTGGTAATGAACCGCTCGATGATGAACTTGACATTGACGACGTAACACAACAAATGGATGACTTAAAAGGTTTTCGGTTAATAAACTAACAAAACCAACACTACCGGATAAATAATAGCGAATAAGTTTATCTAAAACAAACAAAAAATTGTTAAAGAAAATTATATTTTGTAAAAAAAATCGTTTTCGAACCATCATCCGGACTTTCATATGGAGTGGGATTATTTTTATGTTTTTGTAATGGTAATGTAAAATCTCGAGGTGATTTTATATATTGATAATTTTGACGACTAGTATTTGAATTTAGATAATGCAGATCATCTGAATAGTTGTCATCACCTGAATATCTAAAATAAAAAATTTACATGTAATCTTTTGTTAGATGTAGTTGTCAAACTTACATCAGATCAGAATATGATTGGATACCTGCCATAATATCTAATATTAATTTTCTTATACAACTGTTATTTTCTTTTAAAAGACAACCATTGAAACTGTTTAAAATATATTGACTATATAGGTAGATTTTAAACTTTATTTGTTAGTATGGCTTTTCAAAAATACAAAAACTTCATTTGTTATGTCACATTTCAGAAAAATTGATGTGATTCTGTTGGTAGACGTGAACTGCTCTTAAGCTTGAGCTTTTATTAAATACAATGACATCTTTTTTCTGTTTATGCAACTATGGTAAGTGAATTTAAACTTCAGGCTTATTCTCTTAAAAGTAGCATATTAAGCTTTTGATTGCATAACCCGACAACTCTTTTGATTACCCCTATCAAAACAAATACATACATGGCAACTATAGTTATTTATGTATCAAGGGAATTATAAGGATGTTAATTACCGAGGGAAACGTTTTCTACCCGAGGGCCTCTGGCCCGGGGGTTAGTTTAAGTTTCACAAGGTAATTGACATCTAATAATTCACGTGATACATAAATAATTTTATTTTTTACTATAAAACATTTATTAAACTAAAACATTTATTTTTATCAAGTATTTGATATCATGATTTTGCGTTTCAATTAATCAAGTTAGTTATTTTTTACTTCAAATTGTATTATAATTCCCTTGGGAATTGAGAATATCATTATTATTTCGGTAACTAAGGTCTAAACGACTCATAATATATCAGTAAAACATTAAAATATTTTTAAAATCCAAAACAACTTGATTTTTAGATACATGAAGTTTTTTTTTTGTGTTAATTATAATGGTTCTTTCCACAAGGGTCAGAATCCGTAAAGACTTGTATACTAAATCCGTTAGATGTTGATACTTGAGAGCTGAAAGAACAAACTGAAAAAATTGTGTGTAAAATTCAAGAAACAATTGTCTGTTGAATTTACTCAACAGACATGTTGTTTGAATTTGATTGTATTGTTTCGGTTATAACAAAATCATATCGAAATCCAACGAAGAACTTAATTTTCAATTCAACATAAATGAAACACCCTTTAGCATTTTCATAACGATGATCATTAATTGATGATCAACAAAACAAAATACAACAACAATCGAATGAAATTAATATAATTGTTGTTGTATTAAACATGCAGTTAAAAAATTAGGACAGTAAAACAATTATTTCTTATTTTGTTAATGGAACATTCCGGCCTAAAGAGGTTAGATTTTTCTAGATTGTACGGCATTTAGTATTTAAACAGGTGTTTTGGGCAGAATGGGATTAATTGTAAACAAAAAGTTGTACCGTGTGTATAAAATCGTGTAAATAGAAGTTATTTTTAAATTAGTTTTTGTAAATAAAGTTTCAAGCTCATGTTTGTTAGTATGGACCTTTCGTACAAAATAATATTAATAATATTGCTACGGGATAGCGTTTATCCCCACAGAATCCTAAATTTGGGAATCTCTTATTATCTGAAAAAAATCTAGCCTATCATTCCAAAGGGGAACGAGGAATAAATAAAAAAAATTAATATATTTACTGTAAGTACCTTAACTTATAACTGTTGATTGAAGATTTGGTCTATGTGTTCCAATTCCCTTGACTAATCAACCAACTGTATTGGATGAACTAATTTGTGAACATCAGTTGCTGCTGCTGAATTACACCTTCGTTGTTCGAAATGCCCAATTGAACATTGCCTTTAATCCTTTAACTTTCCACTTCATATTTTGCTTTAAATCCATACGGTTTCTACAACCGGAAAATCCACCATACACTCGACTGTTTCTAACTGTGGTAATATGCTTCGATCACTGTTATCCTTACTACTCATACTTTCGATAACATCATTGGATACTTTATTTTTCATGTACTGCCACTTTTATAAAGCAATCTTTTTCCTTTATGATAAATTGAGTATAAACTTAATGATAACAGAATGAAACACTTTGTTAAAAAATATATATATATTTCATCCAAATCACACACTAATGAAAACAAAGTTAACCTTTTTTCTGTATAAATTAAAACAATTTCTTTTTAAACTCAAAATAAAATGGAATTAGTATTTTTTCTTTAATACGTTTTATTGAGTGTTTAATAACAATCTCAATTCAACATTTTGGTTGAAGACCCAAAAACAGAAAGACAATATTTTCAAACAAAAATGTGTTTTTGTTAATTCTTTTTGACATCTTATCATGTCAAAATAGCTCGGGTAATACTAAAAAGAAATTCAATAAAGATTAATAACGACATCTGTTTGTTAGAATTGGAAATAAAAATTTAGTACGTTCGTTTGCTTTTTATAGTACAATTGAAATTTAACTAGCAGTTAAGTATTAGAAAATTTTAAATTATTGTTAATGTGAAAATGAATGGAAACTAATGAAATACATTTTTATTGAATTGAAAACGAAGATGAATTTGGTTTTATTATTGTTTTGCGATTATTGCGATCGTTACACCATGAATTCAAGGTAGAAACCAAGATTTTTACTCTTGAAATCACAAAAACGTCGCCATCCCCTCCATGACAGAAAACCACCGAACTACTTCCACCTATTAAACTGTATCTGGGATCGAGATACCAATGGTAACCAGCGTCAGGGTCGATGATCAATTTCAATACTCATGAAGTTCCTAGGAACTATCAGTGAGTACCGAAATCGATCATCCATCCATCTAACGTCAGCACCATTGAAACCTCGATACAACCAGTAATATATGATGCTGAAGATGTGAACCCCAGAGACGACAACCAGCCAGAGGAACGACCCTACCTAACGAACAGACATCATTCTCTGATGTCTTTCGCGTGATGGACTCCAAGACTCTTACCGCTCATATCTATGCACTCATAGAGTACATTTCCAATCTTAGTCTTAATCATTGCAGGTAAGAACTTTGGAGCCAATTTTGCCGAGAACTTTTTGGTAGCGTCACTCAAATGATGTTGCCGTACAAACACACGTTGTTGTGGTTGAAAAGTCCGTAGTTTAGATCGCAGGTTGTACTGATGTTGCGATTTCTTGAAAGCTGCTTTCAAATTCTGTTGAACTCGATTCCTGAGCAGAGTCAAATGATCAGCGCGTTCTATTTCCTCACCAGCATCTTCACCAAGCTTGTATAGTGATCTCAACAATTGGTAAGTATTTCCATCCGATATTGGATGTTGACCAAATAATAGATAGTAAGGTGAGTACTTGGTAGCTGAATGTACTGCAGCCCGCAGTGCATAAGCGATTTCACCAATTAATGAATCCCACTTGGTATGTTGACCTTTTATGAACGCTCGAATTGCTGCTAGAACTGACCTATTGACCCGCTCTGACGCGTTGCTTTGAGGACTATAGACACCGGTCCTAATGTGTTTAATGCCGAAATCTGACAAAAGACTTTGAAAGTTCCTACTAGTGAACTGTTTGCCATTGTCACTGTGCAGAAACTCTGGTACCCCATATGTAAGAAACACTTCGTTCTTCAGAAAAGCATTCACCTTCGGTGAAGTTGCGTTCCTAAGTGGTTTCAGTAGTACAAACTTCGTAGCATGATCCAGAACTACCAATAACACCGTATTCCCAAGTGTTGAACGAGGGTACGGTCCCAAAAAATCTATATAGACTCTCTGCCATGGACGTGCTGTTTCGAATTGATATTGCATCGGAGGACGCAATATCTGATTCGTGGCTTTTGTTTGTTTACATGTGTCGCAGGACACAACATAGTTGAGCCAATAGTAAAGACGTCGAAGTAATTCTAAAGTCTTTTTAACACCCCCATAAGCAGCAGTACTATCATCATGATGTTTCTGAATCATGTTGGAAGTCATCGGTTTTGGTACCCAGAGTTTCCACACAGGAACATCGTTGGGTATTGCATCAGGTTTTGGCTCAATACGAATGTATAGCTTATCATCCACGACTTTAACTGAGGGAAAGTCCTTTGGTGATGATTGAACTTTAGCTATCATATCCGTATATTCCTTGTGCCGATAACCTTCATTGTCGATTTTGATGTCGTTAATGTGATGTGATAATGCTTCCGTCAATTCCTCGTGTGTATCGTCATAAAGACGAGATAGAGCATCAGGGACTATATTTTGGGTACCTTTTTGGTGGATAATGGTAAAATCCATATGTTGGAGTTTTAGGCTCCACCTAGCCAGACGACCACTCAAATCTTTCTGTGACATAAGCCACTTCAGACTTGAGTGATCAGTCACAATTGTAAATCGGTGACCTTCAACATAGCCCCTGAATTTCTTCACACTCAGAATTGCCGCAAGACATTCAAGCTCAGAAACAGAATAGTTTCGTTGAGCTTTATTAAGTTTTTTCGACATGAAGGCTATCGGACACTCTTGTCCGTCTTCGTCGATCTGATACAGTACACTACCTAACCCTGTCAGACTCGCATCGCATCTAATAAAGAACTCTTTATTATAATCAGGGTTTACTAATACCGGTGCTGTAGTCAGCAATCGTTTTAAATTTTCGAAAGCAGCTTGCGCTTCCAATGTCCATTTTAATTTCCCAGAACTTTTCTTTAATAAATCTGTAATCGGTGATACCACGCTTGCATAATTTGGTATGAAACGTTGGTACCAACCAGCCATTCCCAATAGTCTACGTATTTGTTTCACTGTTGACGGAGCTGGATACTCAGCAACAGCTCTTACCTTGTCAGGGTCTGTTCGAAGACCATCTTCACCAACCAAAAATCCCAAGTATTTCACCTCTCTCAGAACAAATTTGCTTTTCTTGAGGTTTATTGTTAACCCAGCCGCTCTTAACAATGAAGAGACCTTGGACAGCAATTCCATATGTTCCTGGAACGTGGAGGAGACTACCAATAGATCATCTAAATAAACAAAGACATTTTCGTGATATTGATGTGGTATCACTTTGTGCATTAGCCGACACATTGTCTGGGGAGCATTGCACAATCCAAAGGGCATAACCCGGAATTGATACAATGGACGACCAGGCACTGTGAAGGCTGTCTTGTCTCTAGATGCTTCTGCCAGAGGAATCTGCCAGAAAGCATCTTTGAGATCAATACTTGAAATGTACTTTGTGCTATTTAGACGACCTAGTAAGCCATCAATCAAGGGAAGTGGGTATGCGTCCTTTTTAGTTAGTGAATTGACACGACGGCTATCAATACATAATCTGTTTTTACCAGATTCTTTTTGTACCAACACCACTGGCGAGCACCAAGAACTGTTACTCTCTTCGATCACGCCCATTTGAAGCATTCGGTCAAGTTCAGCATAGACCTTTAGTTGAACAGCCGGCGATGTGGGATAATGCCTCTGTTTAACAGGTGCATTATCACCAACATCGATGACATGTTCAACCAAAGAAGTCTTTCCGAGTCCAGACACTTCAAATGACGGGAAAGAATCCTTGATCATATCCAGTTCTCGTTGCTGGTCAGTGGTGAGGTTATGTATATTTAAATTTTGTGGCTCTGTACGAGTCAGTTCACTAACAAATGAAGGAACAATACCAAATTTCTCCCAGAAATCTATGCCCAGGTAGAGCTCTTCTCGTAGTCCAGGGACAATATGAAACCGCATTGGTTTAGTGGAGCCATTCACAGTTATTGGAACTTCTATGTAACCCAAAATTTTATTTGCAGTACCATCTGCCGTACGAATACACGAAGTGTACTTACGGTAAGTTGTACCTGCTGACTCCAATAATTCCAAGGAATTTCTTCCAAGTATTGTGATTGACGCTCCACTGTCCAATAGTCCTGAAATGTGTTTGTCCAAAATCCTTATTGTTAATCGCGGCCGAGGATCCTTTGTTTCTGAAAGGATAGATGAAATACAAGCTTTACGAAATAATTTCCTCATCCTCCAATATCTAATATTACGTTCTAGACGTCTAAAATACGTTCGATGTAATGATGGGAAATTAAATGTACTAGGAGATTTTATTCTGGTTTCCTGAGTGGTGATCGATCGTCCTGCGTTGCTACATCTCTCGTCGTTTTCTTCGGGCTCATTGGATGTTGAACCGAGGGTACCATCCCCGAAGCATGTACTCTCGGACGGTAGTTTAACGACGGGTGACAATATGAACAATTTGCATATATAACATCCGGCTTGTTACATTTCCAACAATATAGTTTAATTCTATTCTTAGAGCACTCAGGAGCTCGATGACCGTTTACTCCACATCTGAAACACACTATTGGTTGTCTGGATATTGATGGACCAGGTTGACTGTTGTCAGAGGTTATGCTAGGTCGCTGCAATATCCGTCTCTGTGTTGAATCCACCGCATCAATATATCCATGTTGTTCTGGTTCAGCATCCACCTCATAATCATCCATTTGCTGTACCTCGCTAATTCTTAAATTTGATGTTCTGGTTGGAACTGGTGTGGACCACAAACGTTCAAACTTCTGACATAAAGTCCGAAGTTCATCCATTGAGTGTATTGTTGCTGCTAATGTAGCATTTTTGAGATCCACACTCAGTCCCTCCCGAGCAATCTCTAGCATTTCACGATCAGCAAATGGACGTGCTAAGCGACGGTTTAACGAACCAATCTCCACCAGATATTCGTATACGCTCTCCTTGGATTTTTGTTTACGGTTCAGAAGAACGCGCAAGATCGCCTTATCATCAGTTAGCGTACCGAAGGTCTGTAGGAGTCCCTCCCTTAGCACTGGGTAGGTCACCACCTCATATTCATGAGTTAAATTCAAATAGTATCTGTCGGCCGCTGCTTTCAGATACCGTGGTATGATAGACCTAAGGTCGTCCCATGACACACGGTCTCTTCTGGCAGCCGCCTCCACTCTATGAATGAACTCATGAATATCAGGAGAGTGACCATCCCCTGTGAAGGTTGGAACCCAATTTGAGTCATAACGACTCAAATTGTTCCCACGAACCCCTCGGTACTCCACTGGTGCTAACGCTGGAGCCGCGTCACGCCATACCTGAGGAGGTTGGTTGTATGGTGGTGGTGCTGTTAGTGGAGCTGGTGGATATATTGGTGGTAGTTGTACCTGTGGTACTGATGGATAATTTAATTGTGGTTGTGGTTGTACCAATGCTGGATTGTTATGTGTATGTTCAGACTGGAGTGATGGACCCAATTGTGGTATTGCAAAGTCCTCGGCTCTCAACCCAGATTGCTGGAAATAAGCCGGTGGTAATTGATCTGACCGTCTCTGATGTTGCTGGTTTGGACGATTCAGACTATTTATTGTTTCCGATATTGGCCGTACTGGGATCGGTGTGGATCTCTCATCTGGTTGAAAAGCAGGTGAAGCAGGTGGAGCAGATGATACTCCTGGTTTACTCTGCATAATTGGACGTGTTGATAATGATCCTATTATACTCCAAGCGCGTGACAATTGTGAGATAGCGTAGGTGCGGGCTTCTTGCAAGTCATTGCGAGGACCCAACCTATTCATCCTACCCGTATAATGTAACACTCGATTCGCCAAACCATCCAAGAGGGTCTGATCAATCGGTGACTGAAGTCGACGTACTTGATCTAAAACAACTTGTGCTGCCTGCACCACCGTTTGAGACTCAGCTACCAAGTCTCTCGCATGAGATACCGTTACTGGATCTGCACCATGATCCACGTGGTTTCGCAGTTCCTCTGCCCAACTGACCCCTCCAAAATCCACACCCCGAACCAGACATTCGATCTGCAGTTCGCTGGGTTCTAGACCATAGAACGGATGGTCAACGTCTATTTGGTTTGACATTTTGATGGTAAAATTTATCAAATCCAGAATTCACAAAATCAAACAACAATAATAAAACCAATTCTCAACAACAAAAAAAAAATGTAGAGTTAGTACGACGGAAATGTAAAAGTGAAAACAATAAAAACCGCAAAACGGAAAAAAACAACGAACGCCCCAAAAAAACAGAAAATTTTTGTAAAAACCAAACTTGTAAAGGAACAAAAAAACTGTCGTAGCCAATCTTTGCTGAATCTTTACAGAAATTCCTAAGATATTGTATATTAAAATATAATTTATTTATTTAATTTCAGATATACTGAAATATATATATATACCTAAAATTAGTTATTGACGATAGCACCCCTAAAATATATTTATTTATTTTAAAAAAAATTGAAAAATAAAAAATATTCAAAAAGGATGTTTATTTATTGGATGCAACGTCCTAGCTCAAAATATTGATTTATTTTTTAAAAAAAATAAAAAATATTTATTTATTTCTTGACGTATTGCTTAATTAATAAAAAATTTATTTTATTTAATTACCTAAAATTATTTAAATTTAAAAAAAATTATTTAGTTACCTAAAATTTAATTTACGAAAATTTATTTTATTTAATAAAAATTATTTATTTAATTTTTTGAAAAATTTGTTTGATTTATTTTATTTTTATTTAATATAATAAGAGATTCCCAAAATCTAGATTCGTCTGGAGACACATAAAAGTAAGTATGGCTACAATATCCATTTTATTTAGTATTTGAATTATCGCGTTCGCGAGCCCACTCCAACAATGCATGTGAGAACCGACTAGAAAAGCCCCTAACGACCAGATTCTACAGAACAGTATCTCCCCAACCTAACAAAAACAATCGCAACTGTCACGATTAGACTCTAGGCCCATTTCTACTGACCCAGCTGCGGTTGTTCTACCTAAAAATAAATTACCATTAAACTAATGCCATAGTCGAAGAGCGCTCCCGAACACCAGACTTCAAATCCTAAACTTAATGAAAACTGTCTATTGCAAGCTAAATGTAAGAGTGGAAAAATGTTGAAGTTGTGTGAGGTGAAGCCTCGATCCTGATAAAAAAAATGATTGGTTCTCCTCTTCATTTCGTTAAAGAAGCTTCTGTGCAGGGAATGGTACTACTGGTTTGTACCTAAGTACAGACCAGCAGTAGTCACTCCCTTATCACCAGAAAACTCCTTCTGAAATGAAGAGAAGAAACCAATGAACTTCGATCGCATGTCCATAATGGACAGAGGCGATCTAAGAACATAATTATGTTAAGGAGATAAGCCCCATGGATCCTTTGTTAGAGGTACCGCTGAGAGAAATTATCAATTACACACTTGTAATCATTACACAACAATAAAAAAATTAACACCCAAAAAAAAATCAATTAATTCTAACAAACGCTCAACTGTAGTGGAATGTACAATATTTTCATCGCGAAATTAAAAATAGTTCGAATCTACCACAACCAAAACAGGATTTTCACCGATTATAACCATTAGTGGTAAAGAAATTAAAATCATGTATTTATTTCACGCAGGCCAAAATGCACCGTTAAAACGAGCATCAGATTCCAGATCTAATTTATTAATGTATAAATATTTAAATATGATCTACTATCCAATTCCTATCAATGTATAATATTTGCCAAAGCTACTCACAAAAAGTTCAAATGGCTAAATCGTTTCATCGGTTTGGTTTCTTAATTTCATCTCGTTGGTGCTATTGTAACATAACACTCCACACAAACCACTACATCCGCTTCCTATATACCAAAAATATGTACAAATATGTACAATTATACAACAATTAACCTACTATATACACTATGTACAATGACAGTATAAAAAAACAGTCTCCGAAAAAAATTACTGCCCCAAAACGGTTTTTTTCCAAATTCAGAACAATAAATGTTAGAATTAGAATTTAATCTTTAGAATATTATATTTAATTAGAGAAAAACAAATAATGGTATTTTTAACACTGGCTCTACCAAGAACTCAAAGACCAAAAGGTTAATGCGAAAGCAGAATACAATTTCCTTTCAAATTCTAATAAGTCTTAGAATTGCTTATTATTTGTCTTCTTCAAGTAAATATTTATATATCCCAAAATTAAATGTACCTGTGCAGCATTTAATGGTCATTTGAATTCGTTATTGCAACTACCGCTGAATTCAATTCTCAAAAATTCCTTTTAAATTTATCAAATTGTGAAATTCTTAAAAATTATTAAAAAAATGAAAAAATTCTATATATATTTGATATATATGTAAAAGAAAAATATACATATAAAAAAAACCCAACTGGTTCTTATCCAAACAAGTTCGAAGTCAACCAAACCGGTTGACACCGCCCAAATACATGAAAAAAAATGAAAAAAATATTTTTCGCGCCGAAAATAGCTCTAAATAACACAACAAATTCGTACCTAACGGTAACAAAACTCCACCGTAATCACGGTATTATATTACCAAAATATTCCCCCGGTCCGTCCCTGTTTCGGCGCCAGATTGTTAGTATGGACCTTTCGTACAAAATAATATTAATAATATTGCTACGGGATAGCGTTTATCCCCACAGAATCCTAAATTTGGGAATCTCTTATTATCTGAAAAAAATCTAGCCTATCATTCCAAAGGGGAACGAGGAATAAATAAAAAAAATTAATATATTTACTGTAAGTACCTTAACTTATAACTGTTGATTGAAGATTTGGTCTATGTGTTCCAATTCCCTTGACTAATCAACCAACTGTATTGGATGAACTAATTTGTGAACATCAGTTGCTGCTGCTGAATTACACCTTCGTTGTTCGAAATGCCCAATTGAACATTGCCTTTAATCCTTTAACTTTCCACTTCATATTTTGCTTTAAATCCATACGGTTTCTACAACCGGAAAATCCACCATACACTCGACTGTTTCTAACTGTGGTAATATGCTTCGATCACTGTTATCCTTACTACTCATACTTTCGATAACATCATTGGATACTTTATTTTTCATGTACTGCCACTTTTATAAAGCAATCTTTTTCCTTTATGATAAATTGAGTATAAACTTAATGATAACAGAATGAAACACTTTGTTAAAAAATATATATATATTTCATCCAAATCACACACTAATGAAAACAAAGTTAACCTTTTTTCTGTATAAATTAAAACAATTTCTTTTTAAACTCAAAATAAAATGGAATTAGTATTTTTTCTTTAATACGTTTTATTGAGTGTTTAATAACAATCTCAATTCAACATTTTGGTTGAAGACCCAAAAACAGAAAGACAATATTTTCAAACAAAAATGTGTTTTTGTTAATTCTTTTTGACATCTTATCATGTCAAAATAGCTCGGGTAATACTAAAAAGAAATTCAATAAAGATTAATAACGACATCTGTTTGTTAGAATTGGAAATAAAAATTTAGTACGTTCGTTTGCTTTTTATAGTACAATTGAAATTTAACTAGCAGTTAAGTATTAGAAAATTTTAAATTATTGTTAATGTGAAAATGAATGGAAACTAATGAAATACATTTTTATTGAATTGAAAACGAAGATGAATTTGGTTTTATTATTGTTTTGCGATTATTGCGATCGTTACATGTTTGACAATTTATCGTCGCATTGAGGTTTAATTTCTGATCAAATTCAATAAATAATCTTCATTTAAGCTAGTTTGAGTGATCGCATCGTTGCAATATTCCGCTTCTCGTTGAGTTAACACCCCAAACAAATCACCGATCACGAGCCCCACAGTATCTCCCAATCCTCTTTTTAATCTATTTGACTGTTTGTTAAACCCCTTCATTAATTAATTCTGTTGGTTAATAGTAACAAATTATCGGTTCAATTGCTGATAGATTACTTTATCAATTATTTGCATCTGTTGATCGAGTTTTATTTCTAAACAGCTAGTATTTAGATCGTTAACATTAGCGATTGCAATCCCGGGATCCCGACCCATTTTTACGATCCCGCAGTCCCGGGATTAATTAAAGAAAATCCCGGGATTACGGGATTGTCATATTTGCCGGGATTAATCAATGAAAACATAGAATCCTGTTATTCTGTTTTGTTGATCTGTATTTTTTTTATTTTTGGTCATATGCAATGAATACTTTTTGTAAATAAAATTTCTTGTTGTTATTTCGCAGAGTTTTTTATTATTAATAAATTAACTATTTAGTTATAGGGCTATTATTTTGAAAACGTACATTTTTTTGTTGATTTTTAAATTTTTGATTTTTTTTCGACAAAGTCAAACACAACAAAATGATGCAAATTCTAAAAAACAAAGGTCTCGACACCAAAGACATTATGGTGGGCCCAATCATGATCAAAATTATGAGTGAGCTTCATCTATATTAATCAAATGTTTAATTATTATGTGATGCGAGATTTTAATTCTATTGTATCTCTATCTTATGTTTAGTCAAACGTCCGTATTCTGTATGAAGAACTGTCCCTACAATCAGTGAAACTTTTTGACAAAGCAAGTCAGTTTCGGGGTAGTGAAATCCGAAATTCTACGTCCACGCCGTGCTACCTGGGTAATGCTAACAGAATTAGGTTGGTGTAGTTGAGAGGTGCAGAGTAAATACTGCTTATACTCAATGATTCTGCACCATGGCGAGTCATTGGCGCCACAAAACCAATGCAACTCAAGCGTCTGTTCTCCATGTTAGGGGCGGCTTGGAGCGGGTGTCTGTCTTGGATCAAGCGGCTCGCTATATAAACGTGTAGCAAGCGTCTGTTCTCCATGTTAGGGGCGGTTTGTAACGAGCGTCTGTCTTGGATCAAGCGGCTCGCTATATAAACATGTAAAAAGGTTGTTTCTGGTGACCTTAAGATGCAGAACGAACCCATTCACGAAAATTTGGGTTGGGCGAAGGGCTAACACCCCATTTCCGTAAAAAATTACTTGTCATGAATTCTGTACACAGGCCTCGGATTATCTCAGATTCATTATTAGAACGACCTCGAAAACTGTACCCGGACTACGATTTAAAAATGGGAACCTGGAACGTGCTAAGCCTTAGAAGACCAGGAGATCTACTAAAACTTACGAACCAAATCAATATCTATACACTGGATATAGTGGCGTTACAAGAACTAAGATGGCCAGGGAGTGGAATCCACGAAACAGCCAAGGGATACACTCTCTACTATTGCGGTCATGAAAACGGAGGAGAATTTGAAGTTGGCTTTCTCATACATCGTCGTGTGAATCAACATGTTATCGACTTTCGCCCAATTAATATGCGGATATGCACAATGAGAATCCGTACGCAAAAATTTAATGTAACGATCATCAATGTTCATGCACCTACTGAAGACAAAGCAGATGACATTAAAGACCTGTTCTTTCTAGAACTCGAAGAAGTCATCAATAACATCCCGCGACACGATATAAAAATCGTGGTAGGTGACTTCAATGCGCAAATTGGTAGAAGTGCAGAACTTAAGACACATGTCGGCCCTAACAGCTTGCATCATGCTAGTAACAATAACGGCTTTCGCGCAGCTGAACTGGCTATGATGTATGATCTAGTAATTTCTAGCACTTTCTTCCCTCATAAGAGAATCCACAAAGCAACGTGGAAATCAAATGATGGAAGAACTGAAAATAAAATCGATCACGTCATGATTTCTAAGAGACACTCTACAAGTGTAACTGACGTTCGATCATACAGAGGTGCGGATATGGACACCGATCATATGCTTGTCATCTTCAAGTATAAGTGCAAATTATCATCTACATTTAATAGGCAAGCAAAAAAGACCGTGCGCTGGAATGTCGAAGCATTTAAACACCTGGAAACACTGAATAGATATCAGGAAATTGTAACGCAAAGCATAGAAGAGCATGACATCCCATCTGAGATACCATTAAACATACAAGAAGAATGGCAAACGCTTCAATCAACCATCATATCCGCAGCACAAACTACAATCGGAAAACGACCACCGAAATCACGTAACGAATGGTTTGATGACGAGTGCCGCGAAAGCATTGAGCACAAACAAAAACTGCGAGAAAAATGGTTAACAAGAAACACCCGAAGCTCCCAAACTGATTATCTATGCGCCAGAAAAGCCTCAGCAAAACTCCTACGGAAAAAGAAACGCGAACACATGAAGAGCTGTATCGAAAACATCAACCAACATGTGGCTAATGGAAATTCGAAAGAGTGTTTTGCCGATGCGCGGAATCTGACCAAAGATTTCCACCCAAGATCTACAGCCATCAAAAATGGAAACAACGAGCTTACAACAAGTGAACGTGATGTGCTGGAAGTATGGCGATCCCACTTTCAAGACCTACTGAATAGGACGAATGAAGTTCATCCTATTCGAGCAATTGCTCCTTCAAGTGAGGAGATTTTTGTCCCTTACCCAACAATAGAAGTGGAAGCTGCCATTAAAAAATTAAAAAATGGCAAATCACCAGGTATCGATGGAATCCCTGCAGAACTATTTAAGAATGGAGGAGCAGCTCTGGTCTCACGTATATATGATCTGATTCTTGCAATCTGGGACCAAGAAGAACTACCTGCTGAATGGAAAACAGCTCTCATTGTTCCGCTACATAAAAAAAGTGACCGCCTAAAGTGTGCGAATTATCGTGGAATCGCACTGTTGAACACTGCATATAAAATACTAGCTAATGTCGTACTCGCTTGGCTCATCCCGTTCGCCGAATCTATCATCGGCGACTATCAGTGTGGTTTTCGTCCCAACCGTTCAACCACAGATCAATGTTTTACCTTAAGGATGATTCTGGAAAAATGTTGGGAGTACAACATCAGCATTCACCAGCTACGTTGATTTCAAGCAAGCATATGATAGCATCATCCGCGACAACCTCTGGTCTGCACTTATATGCCTTGGTATTCCAGTGAAACTTGTTTCTCTGTGCAAACTCTCAACATCGGGATCAAACTGTAGAATAGTAATCGAAGGGTCAGTTTCTGACTCTTTTGATATAACATCAGGTGTTCGACAAGGTGATGCGCTCGCGCCCGTACTATTTAATTTGGCGCTTGAGTACGCGATAAGAAAAAGCCGCATTGAGACACAAAACTGTATATTTAACAATTCTTGGCTATGCAGATGATATTGTGCTTCTCGGACGTAGAACAAGCGATATCAAGGATAGTCTCTCTCAGCTTGAAAGAAATGCAAAACGACTTGGATTATGCATTAACACCGGCAAGACTAAACTTTTAACAACAAGCAGGAATATACCTCCCGGCAATCTGAATACTGGCGACTATGAAGTGGAACGTGTAGAAAACTTCAAATACCTCGGATCTGTAATAACATCGTCAAATGACATGCAGGCAGATATTAAAGCCCGTGTGTCAGCGGCATACAGAGTTTTCTATGCATACTCAAAACTTTTGCGATCCAAACATCTTTCGCAGTCGTGCAAACTCACACTTTACAAAGCATTAATTCGATGTGTGCTTACCTTTGGAAGCGAAAGCTGGACACTGACTTCCTCCGATTGTAGAATTCTATCAACATTCGAGAGGAAAGTCATACGAACAATTTATGGTCCATGTAAAGTTGCTGAAAATCAGTATAGAATCTGAATGAATCATGAAATCAGACAGCTTCTTGGAGGCTGCGATGTAATCGGATTCATTAAATCTAACCGGATTAGATGGTTTGGTCATGTAGAAAGGGCACCATTAGATAGAATGATTAAAAAAACGTCCCAACAACAACCAGCTGGTGTTCGTTGAAGAGGAAGACCTAGACAACGCTGGCGTGATGACATCATCCAAGACCTTCGTGATATAGGATGTCGAAACTGGGGTCAACTGGTCATGGAACGAGACGATTGGAAGCTGATTGCACAGACGGCAAAATCCCTCCATGGAATGTAAACGCCAGAGAGAGAGAGAGAAAGTCAGTTTCAGTGATATGCAGTTAGCTTTCTTTGCAAGCAAATCGAAAGCGTCGAGATCGAAATTAAACACACAAGTTAAGTTTAAAAATCAATCTGATTTACTAGTCCAGTAAATAAAGGTTAAAAGGTCGCAAAAATCCTGTCGCGGACGGGACCTGGCGGAAATTGTTGGTCTTACCGAGTACTTTGACGTGAGCAAAATTACCTTGGGGTTCCGACCCTATGAGCCTGGAAAATGGCCCTCAAAGTGTCAGAAGTAGTTTCCGGGCCATATCTCCGGAAATATGGCAGTTAGGGTATTTTTGTTTAGCTAGAAATGAAGGTGAGCTAATTATCTACAGAAATGGTCCTAATCATTTTTATCGTGAACCCGATAGTTTCCGAGATAACGGACTCGAACCTTGTCCTGCATTTTTCTCTTCATCATGGAGCCAGAACGCCGCTTTACACGTATTTACTAAGGAGCGGCGGACAAATTAGCGGATAACTCGGTCAAAATTCAATATTTTTCGATGATTCAAAACTCATGTGAAAGAGAAAACCCGTACCTGTCACATCCTGTGATAAAATTTCTATTATCACGTTTGTAAGCGAGTGCAAACGGCGGTCAAAGTTTCTTTTTATCCGGATTTCTGACGCTGTTTTAAATTGATTCATATTTTTTTAAAAAATTGTGTTTTTATATGTTTCTTTCTTGATTATTGTACCTGTGGGGGTCTTGAAACATTTCAGAAAGCTTGCCACAGTGGCTTTCTCGCACTTTTAAACAAAAGGGAATTTATTAATTTCCATTTTGAGGACTTTCATGGAGTTTCGGAAAGTCCGCGGAAAATCATTAATAAAAGATTTATTGTCTATTAAAGTGCCTCATAAGTTACACCAATTTGTAGCTTAGAATGTCTAGTTTCCGATCGTATTTTTCAAATTGTTTAGAAATCTCCAGGGCTCTTTAAAAGTTGATTTTACGCCCACACGGGAAAAAAACTGGCCAAATTTTTCAGAAACTTTTTTTTCTTTCCGAGGAATGTTTTGGGTATTGTTACTTATATAAAAGTAAAGCTGAGGTTCTCAGCTTTTCATTGATATAAATAATGTCATTGTTTTTAATCCACAAAAAAAAAATTGAAAAAGTTTCTCTGAAATTATTTATGATAATTTCCTCTTTTCTTCTGCTTCACGTGGCGGCGCGTATATTACGTGTATAATATCGGTCCGCGCAGGCGCGCACACATGGCACACACACACTGGCTTCACGCGTCCCTCGTTGACTTATATTGTTATTGTTATTGTATTAATCGTCAACAATAGTACATTATGATGCTAGGACGTAAAGCTAAAGATTTTGGACGGATGTGGAGTCGAGGCGCTAGCCGAGATTTGCACCCACATTAAGTCCAAAATAGCTTACGTTCGTGCATCATATACTATTTTTTATTCGCCGCAAGCAAAATATTTTAAGAAAATTTGTTTATTCTAAATTAAAATTATAAATTTTCATAAATTTTAAAATAAAAATATGTGGAACAAGTAACCTTTGACAAAATATTAATTATTTTTTTCAAATTATTGTGTAGCTATGACAACAAATGATAACAACTATTTTAATTGGATAATGAAATTTTGAATTTAAGGGTTGCTTTGATAAAAAATTTTATTTTTCATAGAATTTAAACAAATGCAAATGCTTTTTACTTTTTTGGACGTAGCTATGACAACAAAATAAATAGTTAAAAACTGACAATTTTAGGCCGTTAATCACAGTAATAAAGTAACACTTTAATATCTAGGCGAATAAAAACGTCATTTATTATAAATTATTAAATTAGAAATCGACAAAATATAACGCATTTACAGCGACATAACAAATTAGTACATGTATAATTTAAATTTGTGTGTGACTGATCCTTCCTATGCTCCTATATGGCCGCGATAATTTCGCAAATACAACGAGAAAGCCATTGTCATTTGCAGGTCAAATTTTTCAGGCCAAAACATTGTATTATTGGTATAAACAAGGTATTGGTATAAACAAGGTATTATTGGTATAAACAAGGTATTTCCAAGCCCTCAGTTCTCAAATTTGATGAGAATCTGGCGTTTTTTTATGGTCTCAAATTTGACAATTTTTCACTACCCGTTTTTGCAAAAAGTATCAATGTTGCGAAAAAAATGATTAGGACCATTTCTGTAGATAATTAGCTCACCTTCATTTCTGGCTAAACAGGAATGCCCTAACTGCCATATTTCCGGAGATATGGCTCGGAAACTACTTCTGACACTTTGAGGGCCATTTTCCAGGCTCACAGGGTCGGAACCCCAAGGTAATTTTTCTCACGTCAAAGTACTCGGTAAGACCAACAATTTCCGCCAGGTCCCGTCCGTGACAGGATTTTTGCGAGCTTTTGATCTTTTTCGACCTTTATTTACTGGACTAATTGGGGGCACAAAACATTGAAAAAGTCACAAAAGTGAAATATCTAGGCACCATAATGGAAAGTTCAGCCAGCAACAACAAAGAAATAAGAGCTAGAATAGAGCAGGCTAGAGCCGCCTTCAGAAATATGTCGGGCGTGTTTTGCAAAAACGAATTAAACTTAAACCTAAAGATCAAAATGTTAAAGTGCTACATATGGCCAATACTACTTTACGACGCTGAAACTTGGACAATCACGAAAGACATGCTGAAGAAACTTGATGCATTCGAAATATGGATTTATCGAAGAATCTTAAAAATGCACTGGAGAGGCCACATCTCGAATGAAATAGTCATAAATAGAATGGGGGCAACAAAGTATGTAACGCCGTCATATTATGTGGAATGACATATACAGGCTACAACAGCTGATTTTTTTAGACAAAATCGTCGGAACGAGGAGCAGGGGCAGAAGAAAGACATCGTCTAGTTTTTTTCTTGAATAATTTCAATTAAAATTTTATTTTCCTCTTCACTCCAAAACACTCGCGACGCCATTTTTACTTTTTTGTTTTGTGTTTGTTTTTTGTTAACCTTCTCTAATCGCGCTACTTTCGTTGAGTTAAGGTGAGTTATGAAATTTAATGAAAACTCCGTTTCCATTACGAGATAATCCGAGATAATCCCGGTTAACTCGGTCATGGAAACATAGTACGTAACATAATTACGTTTGTTACGAAATTTGAGCTTTTATAACGAAATTATAATATTATATTTAATGCCGGACACTGAATTTACGACAAACTAAATTACACTTGCAAATCTCTTATTTTTCGAATCACAGAAAATTGTAAAGAAACTTATTAATCGACCATCAAATAAAAATAATTTAGCTAAAAACAAATCAAAAATTGTACAAATTAAAATATAAAAAAAAAGCTTACATTAATATTCTTGATTAATGCTGTCTTCCAATATCATATAAAGTACGCCTTGACGTTTTAATTCATAACAACATCCATCGCTATAACAGTTTTCCTTCATCAACGCAACATGTGGATGGATAAAACTACCACCGCAAACAAAAACATTCATAACATCACCAATTTGAACAACAATATTTTCTTCATTCTCTATACAACTGTTCCATCTTCTAGTGTCCTTGTATAACTAACGACACATAGTTCCCCTCGGCTTTTCATAAGTTGTCCATTTCCAAACATATCACATAACATAAACCATCATCCGTTGTTTCCTTATCATCTTTTGCATTGATTGTTTGATGGTTGCATAAAATTGTACATTACTCAAAGATTCTTAATAACAACTTAACATAGAACCTTCGAACACCAAGTGATTTTCCCAATGATGCTAAAGATATTATGCAAAATAAAAATATCGTGCATGGTGACAATTATATAGTTTTAGAAAATGATAAAATTTGATCAAATAAACTCATTTTTGTTTCTGTGCTTTTAATTTATAATTTGTTTTTTTCTCACAATAATCAGACTAAATTACTCATTTACAAATATGGTTTCATTTTTAGGGTTCCGTTTTTTATACGGAACACTATTGGTGAGAGTATAACGTGTTTTTCACATTATTTCGATTATCTTGTGAACCATTAATCCGATTAACTTAAAATTTGAGGTGCTTATAAAACTAACCTATCCACACAAGATGGCGGGTTAAAAAATAAATAAAGTTGTGTTCGTTTGTTTTAAAGAGGTACGATGTAAAGCCTTTGAGAACATACATTTTTTTATCGAGATGAGTAGGGTATCATATGAAAGGGCTTCATTTCAGCATTATTTAAAAATGTATTTTGGAATTTTAAACTTCACCATTTTTTGTATAATTTTGAAAAATGACGTTTTCTCGATGTTTTATTGCCCCGATTAACTCCGACCCTACTTCATCGAAAATCTTGATATATATTTGGAATGATAGAAAAATGAGTAGGTTTTTAATGAAAAATATAGAAAAGCGGCAGATACTCATTACTATATTTATTATAGGGGTGGGAATGTTAAGGGGTAAAAACATCATTTAAAACCAGGTCATGTGGGGTTTCATTTGAAAGAGCACTTGATTTTAGAAATATTACCGTTTTTTTTAGAATTTTGCAATGCATAGTTTTTGAATTATTATCAATAAAGTGACACAAAAAGTTGGTCCCCCCCCTTGCATTTCGAGCCTAATTAACAGAAAAATTTGAAAAGATTCACAGAGACAGAAAGTTAAATAAACTCTGAACGAAAATTAGAGCGAACTCTCAAATAATTATATTTTTGTGCTTTTAAGGGATTGGGGTGGGGAAGGGTGAAAAAAAACTTTTTTGACCCAAGCGAGTGGGGTGTCATTTGAAAGAGCACTAAATTTCAGAAACTCAACAATTTTTTTTAGAAATTTGCGGTGCACAGTTTTTGAGTTATTCTAAAAAATGTGCAAATTCCAGACCGTTCCCACCCACCCCCTACGTTTCGACACTGATAGACAGAAAAAATTGAAAAAATTCATAGAGACAGGAAGTTTGCTATATTTTGAACGAAAATTATAGCGAACTCTCACATAATTATATTTCTGTGTGTGTAGGGGATGGGTGTAAGGAGGGTAAAAATAACTTTTTTTGACCCAAGCGAGTGGGGTATCATTTGAAAGAGTACAAAATATCAGAAACATTGCAATTTTTTTTAGAATTTTGCGGTACACAGTTTTTGAGTTATTCTAAAAAATTTGCAAATTCCAGACTGTTCCCCCCCTACGTTTCGACACTGATAGACAGGAAAAATTGAAAAAATTCATAGAGACAGGAAGTTTGCTATATTTTGAACGAAAATTATAGCGAACTCTCAAATAATTATATTTCTGTGTGTTTAGGGGATGGGTGTAAGGAGGGTAAAAAAAACTTTTTTTGACTTAAGCGAGTAGGGTGTCATTTGAAAGAGCACAAAATTTCAGAAACATTGCAACTTTTTTTGACCCAAGCGAGTGCGGTATCATTTGAAAGAACACCTAATTTAAGAAATAAAGCACTTTTTTTTAGAATTTCACTGGTCACAGTTTTCGAGTTATTGTCAAAAAAGTAAAACTTTCAAACCGTGCTCCCCCTACGTTTCGACATTGATTGACAGAAAAGTTTGGAAAAATGCATATAGACAGGAAGTTTGGTAAACTTTAAATGACAATTATAGCGAGGTCTCAAATAACTATATTTCTGTGTGTTTAGGGGATGGGTGTGGGGAGGGTAAAAACAACTTTTTTGGACCCAAACGAGTGGGGTGTCATTTGAAAGAGCACTTAATTTAAGAAACATTGCAATATTTTTTATAATTTTCCGATGCACAGTTTTTTACTTATTGATAAAAAAGTGTCTTTTTAAGTGTATGTATACCACCCTATATTTCGACGCTGATTTATAGAACAAATATTCCCAATTTAAACCATTAAAAAACTGGCTAAATCTTTCTTTAGTTAACATAAACAGCTATGGATAAGATTTAACCTCAAGTAACATTTTTTGTGTCATTTTTGATCAATGTAGATGTGATTGACATTTACTATTGACGTCTACGATTAAACATTTATTCTGTGATGCGTCCAAAGTCTGGCGATATAAAGACTTTACAACATAACTTTATGTGATTTATTTTTGATATTGTGTTCTTTTACATGCACGGAAACCTTGGCGAGCGAATTTTATTCACACTTGTCCGACTTTTTTTTCAATAATTTTGAACCAATAAAAAACAACATCATCACTCTTTTTATGAAAAATAAATTAACAACAAAACACAATCATATTTTTTTTTTTAACATTTTTACACAAAAAATTTGATTTTTATTTATATATTATTTCAAAAAAAAACTTAAACAATGTTGTAATAATAAATTAAATTTTAACACACATTTAAATAAAATTTATTCTTAATAACAACAATATTTTTTTTCAATTTCCAATTTATACTGATCGATTTTTAACAATTTAATCGTTTTTTTATAGTTATTATCAGGATTCTGTGTTTCCATTTCCAGTTTGTTTTATAATAGACTAAGAGCCCGTGACGGCCAGACCTTCGTTATTTTATAAAAGCTGAAAGTTTCTCTGCGCATACCCCCTGCTGAGGTAGGAACGATTAGCGACATATGAAGTTTGGATCATGGTGGCTTTGGCAGGGAGTAGGTAACAAAGGGGCCTTCAAAGTTTCGTGAAAGTATAAAAGGTATTTTTTTTATATATTCTTCGGGATAGTATTAGAAGTCACGTCACCTATTGCCAGACATTTACTATCGTGGTAACCACCTGCCAGACACCCTAAACATTATCAATTCGTTAAAGTTTAAGGGTGTCTGGCAGGCGGTTACCACTATAGTAAATGTCTGGCAATGGGTGACGTGACTTCTAATACCATCCCGAAGAATATATAAAAAAATTACCTTTTATACTTTCACGAAAGTTTGGAGGCCCCTTTGTTACCTGCTCCCTGCCAAAGCCACCATGATCCAAACTTCATATGTCGCTAATCGTTCCTACCTGAGTAGGGGGTATGCGCAGAAAAACTTTCAGCTTTTATAAAATAACGAAGGTCTGGCCGTCGCAGGCTCTCGGTCTATAAGCAGTTTCCCCTTTTTACAAAAAAAATCATTTATGAAAAACAAGTTTAGCACGAAAAATACAGTAGTACCTCAAATGTTCCTATGTTTATTATAATAATAAAAGAAATATTGCGAATTTTACTGAATTTTTTTTTTGAATTTGAAAATGTTAATTTTGAGTGAAAATTGGAAATACTCCGTCGTTACACGTTAATGTTTATTTTTTTACACCATCTAAAAGCAGACATTTCAACAAACAACGATTAATCTCTTTTTGAAAAAACTGTTTTCTATACAGGTGAATTTTCGTGTGAAAATGAGGTCACATTTTTGGTTTAAAAACAAAATCAAACGTAAAAATAAATATTTTGATTCCAAAAAATTACAGCGTATTAGCCCTATTAGGGACATAATAAGGTATATTTTCACCGAATTGTGTGGAAACATTTTTTTTTTTTTGTTGGATATAAAAATTAAAACGAAAAGTCCTTTTTTCCTCGGTTTTTTCTATTTTCACGGCAAATTTTAGGTTATGTGAAAAAATGGTTTATATAAAAGTAATAGACCTTTTTATTACCTACAACTTTTGCTTTAAACTTTTTTCGATAGGTCTATCCTCAACTCGGAGCCCTTTAATTTTTGTTTCCCATCATTTGCACAATATTTTCTTATTTATCCAATAGTTTTCATCCTGTTACTAATTTGTTCCTCAAAAAAAGCTAATTTGACTGGTCTACAACTACATTACATATATATGACGTTCGTGTGATGTCATATTTACGTCTTGTGTTCACTGGGAAGCAGTTTGTTTTGAACAGATAGTACTGAGTTTCTTCCAAGTGACCAGTAGGGGATATGACTTTAACTTAGGCGCCAAGAATTTTTTTTATTTTATAGAGAATCACTTGTTGTGGCCAAGATTGTAGGGGTCAACATAATCAAAAATGTTTGTGGAATTTAATTAAAACGCATATATTTTTTCACTGTAATATTTATAGTTTTAATTCACTTTAGTATAAATAGTGTATTTCATTAAAATTCACTCAATATCTATTTTCATTTGTTTTATTTTTTCCTTGATCTGTGGTATATTTCCAACTTATCCAAATATTCACCGCTTAACTAATTCAACACTAATGATTTCTTTATTTAATTCTAATCACTATTATCTAATAATCAACTTAACTTTAGTGATTTGGCTTCACTATCTTAATTTAACTTTTTCTGAAATCAACTTTACCTTTAGTGGTTTGACTCCACTATCTTAATTCAACTTTTTCTAAAATTTAACTTTAATGATTTTTGCTTCACTATCTTAATTTAACTTTTTCTGAAATCAACTTTAACTTTAGTGGTTTGGCTTCACTATCTTAATTCAACTCAACATAATACTAAAATTTACTTTAATTTATATAAAAAAATATTATTTAAGTTTTGCATTTTTAACTAAATAATTATAAACAAAAAATATAAACAAAACATTTAACTTTTTTAATGAGGAAGATTTATTGCAGAGTGTTATGTTTTTTCATGGTTAGTTTATATTTTTTGTTGTTCCGTTTTTTATAAATTTTACGAAGCTAATGGTTTTACTTATAAATGACAGAATTTGAGATTGTAAAGAGGCCATTAGTTGACATTGGCTCTTTACATTCTTTCCCCCATGGAATAAGAAGAAGCCTTCCTTGAAGGATTTTTCTTAAAATCATATAGTAATTAAATGTAAAAACTAACCCTGAACTTGAAAAAACTATTTTTTTAACGTATATGACTTAATTATTTAAAATTTAATAACGTAAATGTAAACAAAAATAAATTCATGACAATGGCCTTAAGAAAAATTTATTTTAAATTATTTAGTTTTCGTAATTCGATTACTCTGATTTTCTTTTTTGTTTATTCTAGTTAGTATAGTAGAGCATATTATAGTATATTATAAATAAAATTAACTAATAAATAAAATTCGTGACGTTAAATTGTAACTTTTATATTATGGGAACTTTGAAATTTAATATGTTTAATATGTTTTTCTACGATAGCATATGGAAAATGGATTTTCATGAGCAGCATATTCGCTATGAAAATGACAAATTTTTTAACTAGTGTGAAAATATTTTAATAAAAAATGAGAATGACAGTGTACAATATCTGCCATTAACCGCATATTTCCGGTGTTCGCCGACAGATGGAGGATAAAAAAGAAATTTCATAAATTTACAAACGATTTTAAACAACACATCCACAATATTTTTAAAAATTGACTATAGGGTGATTTTTCTGTTCCGGTGTTTACCGCAATGGCGCTGCAAAAAGGGGATAAGAGAAAAAATCACAAAAATTTTATATGGAATTCCATACAAAACACAATTTGAATAATTTTAAAAGTTATCTATGAAATTTCTCATTTTACTACAATTAAATAATTTAAATTTGTTTATGAAGTATTATTGACAATATATTAAGCATAATATATAAAATATTTTCTTTTCTTCTGTCTGTAAAACAAATTCGAAAATAGGTTAAATTTTTCATACAACTTTGTATGGGAAATTTTGGCAATTTTTATGTTTCTTTTTTGAGCGACTTAAAAATAACATTTTATATATTACGCTTAAAATATAGTCAATAATACTCCATAAGCAAATTAAAATTGTTCAATTGTGGTAAAATGAGAAATTTCATAGATAATTTTTAAAATTATTCAAGTTGTGTTTTGTATGAAATCCCATATAAAAGTTTTTAAATTTATTCTCTTATCCCCCTTTTGCAGCGCCATTGCGGTGAACATCGGAACAGAAAAATCGCCCTATAGGGCGATTTTTCTGTTCCGATGTTCACCGCAATGGCGCTGCAAAAGGGGGATAAGAGAATAAATTTAAAAACTTTTATATGGGATTTCATACAAAACACAACTTGAATAATTTTAAAAATTTTCTATGAAATTTCTCATTTTACAACAATCGAACAATTTTAATTTGCTTATGGAGTATTATTGACTATATTTTAAGCGTAATATATAAAATATTATTCTTAAGTCGCTCAAAAAAGAAACATAAAAATTGCCAAAATTTCCCATACAAAGTTGTATGAAAAATTTAACCTATTTTCGTATTTGTTTTACGGACAGAAGAAAAGAAAATATTTTATATATTAAGCTTAATATATAGTCAATAATAGTTCATAAACAAATTTAAATTATTTAATTGTAGTAAAATAAGAAATTTCATAGATAACTTTTAAGATTATTCAAATTGTGTTTTGTATGGAATTCCATATAAAGTTTTTGTGATTTTTTCTCTTATCCCCAAGAGAAAAAATCACAAAAATTTTATATGGAATTCCATACAAAACACAATTTGAATAATTTTAAAAGTTATCTATGAAATTTCTCATTTTACTACAATTAAATAATTTAAATTTGTTTATGAAGTATTATTGACTATATATTAAGCTTAATATATAAAATATTTTCTTTTCTTCTGTCCGTAAAACAAATACGAAAATAGGTTAAATTTTTCATACAACTTTCTATGGGAAATTTTGGCAATTTTTATGTTGCTTTTTTGAGCGACTTAAGAATAATATTTTATTTATTACGCTTAATATATAGTCAATAATACTTCATGAGCAAATTAAAATTCTTCAATTGTGGTAAAATGAGAAATTTCATAGATAACTTTTAAATTTATTCAAGTTGTGTTTTGTATGGAATCCCATATAAAATGTTTGTGATTTTTTCTCTTATCCCCTTTTTGCAGCGCCATTGCGGTAAACACCGGAACAGAAAAATCGCCCTATAAAATTAAAGGTTTTACTACAAGTAGACAATTTTAATTCATTCAAAGAATCTTTATAACTGTATATTAGGCGAAATATAAAACTCACTACTCATCGCCGATTTGGCGAGCACAAGAACTGTTTTAAAATAAATATATTTTTTGTGTCATTTAAAAACACAAAATTTTTTTAATTGAATTCTATTACGCAGGTGAGAATATTTATAACAAATTTACAAAAATAAACTTTAGGATAAGATTTTAATAAATATATTATTATTTGGTTTTAAAAAAAAATTGTTTTCTGCTTAATTGCAAATTAAGTTTTCTAAGGGAATGTTGTTTACTATTTTAAACAACCAAAACGTCATTCACAAAATTGAAAGGGTAGTCAAAAACAATTTTGTAAAGTATTTGTTTAGTGTTAAAAAGTGTATATAATATAAAATAATAATTAAAATGTGCTTATTATTTAAAACATTGATTTCAAACGGATGATATTTATAAATTCTATTAGTAGTGTATAAAATATACGTTTGCAAATTATAAACAATAGCACCCTGCTAACAATCCAATGCAAATAATGAAAACCAAATTTACACGCTAAAAAATGTTATAAATTTTGTTTGTTTTCGCTATTAGTATTTGTTAGGTTATGTTCCAATATTTGCATCTGGAAATTTACAATTACTATAATATTTATTTACTATCGTAGAAAAAATAGCATTTCCTACTCGAGATGAAAATGTTTTTCGTTCGTAAACTTGCTTCACTCGACGCTAACGCGTCTCGTGAACAAATATTCACTCACGAAAAAACAGCATTTTCATCTCTTGTAAGAAAATATACTATTGTATATTTGAAGTACATATATTTATTTGGCTTGAGAGCGTTTATGATTTGTGCTTAAATTATTAATTGAAATTATTTTGCTTGTAAGCGTTTATTTTTTATGTTTAAATTATTTTAGTAAATTATGCATTATGAAATTGTTTATTTTGTTTATTGTAATAATTGATTGTTTAAATCTTTTAAATTATTCGAACACTAAAACTACAAAACTTTTTGAGAGATTAATTAATTATGTGAGTAAAAAATGTTAAACGGTTAAAAGTCTTAAGAATTCGATCATTATACTTGTCTGAATTTGTGTCAGTACTTTTACCATTTTCTTTAAGATTCAGTAACAAAGGCGTGGTTTTTAATTGACCGTATTTATTTAAAATATGTTTCAAAACGTTTTTATTTAACATTGAATCCTGCCAAAACTCCAATTTTAATCTTGTCGAGAGTATGTTCCCTAGTTCATAAAATATTGGTTTAAGCCATTGTACTGGTAACAATATATTTTCAATGTGATTGCGAGTCTGATTAGACGCATAATTCTCTACTTTTAATACGTTTTTAAAATCAGAGCACCTAACATTAGAAATGGCAATTAAAAAACACGTAAATGATTCAAATAAGTTTCCTATAATTTTAGACGAAGTAACGCGATTATAATTGGAAGTGTGGTTGTTTATAAAGTTAAAGAAATTTATTGGAAGAGAATGATTCAAACGGTTCGGAATACCTATTGTTTGATTTATAGCTTTATCTTTTATTGTTTGCCGGGATTTCCTACCATTCAATTCACAGTTAATATTCGATGATATAGTAGAACTGTTAGATTTAACGGTTTTAACCGTATAGTTTTTCTGCTTCCTTCGACTGCACTTCGTAATAGTTTTCTGCAAACCATTCTTCCTTATGTTGATTTTATTTTTGGAAAATTGGTGATTTTGTGGTGATTTTGTGTTTATTTTTGATTCATTTTGTTTTCTAAGCGAAATGATAGAAAATTTGTTACAAACCTTTTTGGAGTTGTTGTAGTCATTTATCGGAAATGTTTTAGTGGGCGGTGCCCTAACGCTTTGAACATTTTCGACTTTGTTGTTTAGAAAAGACTTAGAATTTAAATTTATATGTTGTTTAGTTAATGCTAATTTTTTAGGTTCTGGTCGGTCATTTGATCTAACTGAATTTTTACTATTTGAAAAATTGCCTTGATGTGTAATTTTGAAACTTTTTTTATCTAATGAATCTTTGTTTTTCAAAGAGTTCTTATTACTTGTTGTTGCTGTGTTAATTAATTTAAAATCATTGCTTTCATTGTGAACAATTAAAATATTTTTCCTTAGAATTTCAGCATAAGATAATTTTATTGGTTTAGATTCTAAATTTACTGTAGATTTATGTTTACCGATTTTGTGAGTTTCTAAAACATTTTCGGTAATTAGTTTTTTAGTGTGTTGGAGAGTGTCGTTAGGAGTTGTCGATATTGTTTTAACGGTTTTTGGAGTTTGTTGTGAAAGGTCAAGAATAGAACTTTTTATTAATTTATTTTTTCTGTGTGCATTTTCTTTAAAAGACTTTATACTAAATTTGGTTTCTTGTAGTTCCTGTTTTGTCAGTTGTAAAGCGTTATTCAGATTTGAGTATGATGTTTTTAGGACCGTAAGTTGTGTTTCTAGTTGTTGATTGAGTGCAGTTTTCTCTGATAATTGTGTATTAATTTTCCCTAAATCTATTTCTAAAGCGGTTTTTTCTGTTAATAGTTTTTCGTATTTTGTTAGTAGTTCTATATTGGAAAATTTATTTTTTTGTATCTCTAAATGTGCGGTCACTAGATTATTCTCTAGTTCTTAAATGAATTTATAAATTTCTCGTTTGAATGAGCCAAACAATCCCTTTCATTTTTATATTTACTTACCTCTTTAGAAAGCAAATCCGCATTTTTCCTATTTGCCTCGTTTATCTTTTGAAATTCTATAACTTGATCATTTAAATCACGAACTTCCGTTTTTAATTCTGTATTAGATTTTTTTAATTCTGCAACTTTTTCCGTTAAATAGGTAACATAAATATTTTCTGATTGAAATAAATTAACCTTACCATTGGTCACTTTCAGTACAGTTGATTGAACATGATTTCTATAGGTTTCAATAATTAGTGCTCTCAACCTGCTCAAACCGTAAAAACGTTGTGTTCTAACGGATTCAAATATTTCACCTTTCAATCGCGACCCGACTCGTGCTAGAAAATCTGTTTGGAGTTCTGGTGTCAAAGTACTTAACGCAAACTCGCAACACAAAATAAAATGATCAATCTTCTCTTGATCTATATAATCTAAAGAGAGTTCTGGGATTGTTTGCAAATATTGGGTAATTATATTAGAATTAACACGATTCATTTTTGAATTATTATTACAATATAGCTCGATTATCTGTTTTGTTTTTTTTATAACTTACTTAAATTATTAGAACTAAAATTAAAACTCACTCTTTATTTTCTTGAGATTACTGCTTGATGAAAATTTTTGCTGTAGCTGATGCTGTTGATGTTGTTTTTGATACTCGAACAACTCGAATTTTTTCTTATGTTCAAATTTAAACGTTGTTGGAACTGTTGCTGATACTATATATTTTGATATAGCTGGAACTGTTGTTGTTATTGTTGAAACAAAATTTTCCTTTAAACTTTTAAACTTAGTTTAGAGTTAGTTTAGAACTTTTAGACTTAATTTAAAGTGAATAGCTCACAAATAACTTAAAGTTCACTTTATTTTCACTTATTGTTCATTTTTTAGTTAAATTTTATTAAGTTAAAATTTTTAGTTCGTAAGTTTTTTTATTTTTTTAATTTTTTGACTGCTACCAGATTAGTGTTAGACATATATTGTTTCCAAATATGCCAAATTATATTTATCTAACTCCGTAGGGTTCATCAACTGCGCCAGATTATGTTGTGGCCAAGATTGTAGGGGTCAACATAATCAAAAATGTTTGTGGAATTTAATTAAAACGCATATATTTTTTCACTGTAATATTTATAGTTTTAATTCACTTTAGTATAAATAGTGTATTTCATGTAAAATTCACGTCAATGATCTATTTTCATTTGTTTTATTTTTTCCTTGATCTGTGGTATATTTCCAACTTATCCAAATATTCACCGCTTAACTAATTCAACACTAATGATTTCTTTATTTAATTCTAATCACTATTATCTAATAATCAACTTAACTTTAGTGATTTGGCTTCACTATCTTAATTTAACTTTTTCTGAAATCAACTTTACCTTTAGTGGTTTTGACTCCACTATCTTAATTCAACTTTTTCTAAAATTTAACTTTAATGATTTTTGCTTCACTATCTTAATTTAACTTTTTCTGAAATCAACTTTAACTTTAGTGGTTTGGCTTCACTATCTTAATTCAACTCAACATAATACTAAAATTTACTTTAATTTATATAAAAAAATATTATTTAAGTTTTGCATTTTTAACTAAATAATTATAAACAAAAAATATAAACAAAACATTTAACTTTTTTAATGAGGAAGATTTATTGCAGAGTGTTATGTTTTTTCATGGTTAGTTTATATTTTTGTTGTTCCGTTTTTTATAAATTTTACGAAGCTAATGGTTTTACTTATAAATGACAGAATTTGAGATTGTAAAGAGGCCATTAGTTGACATTGGCTCTTTACACACTCACTGAAGCGAACAAAACCGAACGAGTTGTATCGGAGCCCCGGGGTCCAAGATGCAGCCCTTTGAAAAAAGCAAAATCCATACAAAATAGCGGTTTTGACAAAATCTTCTATATTTTTTTTTTTTTGCTTTATTTCCTATGTGCTCATAAGATAAACGATCAAAACTGTCCCTTTTACTAAATTTTCTTAATTTACGTTAAAAATAATAAAAAAAAAATCCACTTGCGCCTAAGTTCGAGTCATGTTGCCGACCAGTACATTTTTCTAAATTTCAAATTCAGTTCTTCTTTTTTGTTTTTGACATGTTCCTTCCATCTCAGTTTAGCATCCATTGTCATACCTACACATTTTGCTGTGTTTGCATAAGCAACTTGTGTTGAGTTGATTTTCAGAGGTATTTGGCATAATTTTTGGTTAGTGAAGTTAACATGAGAGGATTTTGTTTCATTCAGCTTAATTCGCCATCTTTTTGTCCAGTTGTGTATTAGTTCAGAAAGGTAATGAAATAAACTTAGTTAGCGAAATCCTAAATTCGACGTCCACAGCCGTGCTACCTGGGTAATGCAATGCAGACAGAACTAGTTTGATGTATCGGAGACAGGCAGAGTAAAAACTGCTCAGTCAATAATGCTATATCACGGCAAATTGGCGCCTTAAATCCAATGCGAATCAAGCGTCTGTTAAAATGTTCTTCTTGGTTCGAAACAATTGTATGGATAGCAAAAAGAATTTTACAAATTGCACACAATATTTTGTTAGTTTCAGTTTTATTATTCACGATAGAATAACTTTCCATCGGAATTATGTTATATCACAACTAATTTATTGAACTAATTGTATATAATGTGTCAATAGACACAACCCTAATTAAACTGTCCCATTGATAGAGGTACAATCCTATAGATTATAGAACATTGATGAAAACTAGATAGGAAAAGGACGATTTTAATATTGGGTAGGAAAGACTCATATTCAATGGGAAAATGGAATTAAGCTCATAATCCTTTAAATATCAGACTTTTCCTATTGAAATATTTTTGTAGGAATGAACGTAATTGAAAAGGAAAAATATGGAGGGGCTGAAATCTCACAGCTCTGAGATATCAAGACTTTAGTCTGGGTTAAGGATTTTGATATAGTTTCCGGCAAAAAACTTTTATGAGAACACGGTTTTTAGTTTTGGGCAGCGATGTATATCAAACATAACTCTTTGTTAAAGTACAAGTATTTTTAATCTCTGTTTAAAAATTTATTACAAAACTAACACGAAACATCAATACGTTGCCGGAAAATTATAATCAAAATTCCAATTAAATAAAATCAAACTTTTTCGAAATTCCGAAAATATTCCAAAAACTAGAATGAAATCAAATATTTAAACTTTTTCTAAATTCCGAAATATTCCAAAAATTCTTAAAAATTTAAACTTCCAAAATTCTAAAAATATTACATAATCAAAAATTGACACTTTTTTCAAATTCTATATATATATATATATATATATATATATATATATATATATATATATATATATATATATATATATATATATATATATATATATATATATATATATATATATATATATATATATATATATATATATATATATATATATATATATATATATATATATATATATATATATATATATATATATATATATACATATATATGTATATATATATATATATATATATATATATATATATTATATATATATATATATATATATATATATGTACATATATATATATATATATATATATATATCATATATATATATATATATATATATATATATATATATATATATATATATATATATATATATATATATATATATATATGTATATATATATATATATATATATATATATATATATATATATATATATATATATATATATATATATATATATATATATATATATATATATATATATATATATAAATATATATATATATATATATATATATATATATATATATATATATATATATATATATATAATATATATATATATATATATATATATATGTAGGATTTTGGTTTGCACTAAATTAAAGTAAAGCAATACGAAAAGAAAAATCGAAAATAAATTTTTGTAACCTGTTTTAAAATTAGTCTAATGTAATTATCCAAGAATAAAAGACGTGTTAAATTTTTCTTAGTTACATTTGAGTTTTTTTTATTTACCAAAATAAGGAATAATTCTACAGCTGGGGCTCATAAGGGATTTAATTGAGCTATTATTTCTTTGTAAATAAAAAAAAAAGAAAACGTTGAATTAATTTCTTTAAGACGTGATTGAAATTAAAAGAAACGGCGTTTTTCCCAAGATACATTAAATTACGTTTTATATTATTAAGAGTGCATAAAACAAATTAAGAGTGTATAGTTATGAGTGTATAGATTTTCTTGATAATATTGTTTTTTGTTTTCATAATAAAAGAGTGGGTAAAATATAAACTATAATAATTGTATGGATTTTAAAAATGTGTTAGTGACTTAATATAACGGATTTCTTTACAAAAAAGAACCTTCTGGATTATAACTTCTTTTATGGGTGTTAGTGAACCGTTACTAAGAACTGTGTTTATAAATTAAAAAGAAAATAATATATACAAAAATCTTCTTTATAGTGTATGTTCATAAGTTTGTTTTTAGTACATTTTCGTTTCGAATAAAAAACCTCTATATTTTAAATATTTAATAAGTGCTTTGCAAACATTCTTTATGTTTGTGATGAAATTTTAAATTAGTGTATTAAATGTTAAAAAGAAATTTCAAACAAATACAAATATATTTAATTGTGTGTTACAGTACTCTAAAAAGTTTATTAGAAAATATTAGAATATATCATACGAATAAAAATAAATATGAGGCCAAAAAAGATAAAAAACTCGGATATGGAATTAGATAAAGAAAAAGATATGAAGAGTTTTTATGAAGAACTGCTTAAAAAGAGTGAAGATATACGGGTAAAGGAGATTGAATTAAAGGACAAGGAGATTGAATTGCTTAAAAAAGAAAATGAGTTGATGAAAGAAAAATCACTGACTAACGTTGCAGAAAATGTAAATTCAATTCCAGCGAAATTGCAAACTCAATTTCTTTTTAAAGATATAGAAGAATCTTTAATACAATTTAGTGGGGATGATTGCTATCCAGTTGATAAATGGCTTAAAGATATAGATGAGGCTGGCGATTGCATTGGCTGGTCTGACCTTCAAAAGACAGTCTATTCAAAGAGGCTTTTAACTGGAACAGCAAAACAGAGTTGCGAACTACTGATGATGTAAATACGTGGGCGAAGTTAAGTCAATTTTAACAAAGGAATTTAGCAATACATTAAATAGTGCTCAAGTACATAAAAAGATGACAGAACGCCAAAAATTACCGAATGAGACTTTCAGAAGCTATCTCATTGCGTAAAAGAAATAGGCAATTTGTCAAAAATGGAAGACGATGCAATTATTCAACACTGTATCGATGGCATAATTGATTATGAATCAAATAAACAGATTCTATACAATTGGCAGGATATGGAAGATTTTAAAAAAGATTGGATATATATGCTGAGATTAAAATTAAAACAAAAAACATAACAAGCCCAAAATCGACAGTACTCCTTGTTCCTCGAGCTCAATTAAAAAACCAAGAGGAAATTTTCAAACAAAATTTAAAATAAGATGCTATACTTGTGGTGATTCTGGTCATGGAAGCAAGGAATGTCCAAACAAGGACAAAGGATTAAAATGTTATCGTTGCAATGAATTTGGTCATATTGCTCCTAACTGCACAGAGAAGAAAGAGAATATAGGAAAAAAGGTATGTTTAGTTAATCAAATGAAGACGTGATAAAAGAAACTAGAATTAAAAAGTTCATTTTAAATAATATTGAACTGTATGGTAGGTTGATAATGGAAGTGATTTAAATATGATGTCCGAGAGTACATATATTTCCATCGGAGCTCCAAAACTAATTAAAGAAATAACAACTTTTGATGGAGCTGGTTCAAAAAATGTGCAACAATTGGCAAATTTTATACAAAAATAATAATAGATGATGATCATTATGAAACAGTTTTTAATGTTGTTCCTGATGGTATACTCCCAGTAGAAATTCTTCTTGGAAAAGAGATAATTGATCAAACTATAACAACAATAACACCTTTCAATATTACTATGAAAAGGTTTGTACCAGAAAATTGTTGTCTAATAATCGAACATGGTGATTTAGATTTAAACTTGAATAACATTCAGGATAAAAGCATAAGAGAAAACATAAAGAAATGATAATCAATTACGTCCCAAAGAACGTTGAAGTGAATCAAGAGGTCGAAATGAAGATTGTATTGACTGATAATAAACCAATATATCAAAAACCAAGGCGACTCTCTCCTTTGGAAACAGAAATTGTAAAGGAACAAATAGATAGATGGGTTGAAAAGGGCATTATAAGAGCAAGTAATTCAGATTTTAGTAGCCCAGTTGTGCTGACAAACAAAAAGGACGGCACAAAAAGATTATGTATAGATTACCGTAAGATAAATGAAGTGATAGTAAAAGATCGGTACCCGTTACCTCTAATAGAAGACCAAATTGACCAGCTTCAGGCTCGAAACTATTTTCTACGCTTGATTTGCGCAATGGGTTTTTTCACGTACCAATTTCACCTGAATCTATAAAATACACAGCTTTTATTACACCGTTTGGTCAATGGGAATTTTTAAAAGCTCCTTTCGGATTGTGCAACTCACCATCTTCCTTTCAAAGATTTATCAATAACATATTTAAAGATTTAGTTATGCAAAAAGTTTTATGCAGTTATTTGGACGATCTGGTGATTCCTGCTCAGGATAAAGAAGATGCACTTACTAAATTGGCTTTGGTTCTAAAAGTTGCTGCAGAAAACGGACTGCAAATAAAATGGAGTAAGTGTCAATTTTTTCAATGGAGTAAGTGTCAATTTTTTCAAAAAAATATAGAATTTCTAGGTTATGAAATTGAATCTGGATCTGTCAAACCATCGGTTAGAAAAACAGAAGCTATCTGCAAATTTAATGAGCCAAATTCAATCAAATCAGTTCAAAGTTTTGTTGGACTGACAGGATATTTTAGAAAATTTGTAAAAGATTATGCGATAATTGCCAAGCCATTAACTGATTTATTGCGTAAAGATGTTAAATTTCATTTTGGAGATTTAGAAAGAGATGCATTTCAAAATTTAAAGCATATTTAACTCAACGTCCAGTTTTACAAATCTACTCATTACATGCCGCAACAGAACTGCATACAGATGCTTGCAAAATTGGTTTGGGAGCAATACTTCTTCAAAAGAGTGACGAAGATCAAAATTATCATCCTGTATTTTACTATAGCAAAAAGACATCAGCGTGTCAAGAGAGATACAGTAGCTATGAACTTGAGGTTTTAGCTATTGTTACGGCACTCAAGAAATTTAGAGTTTATTTACTTGGTCTGCAATTTACCATTATTACTGATTGCGCGGCCTTCAAAGCCACCATGAATAAAAAAGAATTAACCTCGCGTATCGCTGGATGGGCCTTACAGCTTCAAGAATTTAACTATAAGCTAGAACATCGTCCAGGAATTAAGATGCGACATGTCGATGCTCTCAGTAGGAGTCCTATTGTAATGGTTATAAAAGAAAGTGTTATAACAAAATTAAAAGCCGCCCAGAAAAATGATGAAAATTTGTTACCAATCTTCGAACTGCTTGAAAAAGGTACGTACGATAATTATATTAATAATAATGGTTGTCTTTTTAAGATGGTGCTTGGAGATTTACTAATAGTTGTACCTAAAGGAATGCAAAAAGAGATCATAAAATCTTATCATGATCAAGGACATTTTGCTGTAAAAAAAACGGCAGAGCTGGTGAAACGACAATTTTATATTCCAAAACTTGATGACAAAATTAAAACTTGCATAAAAAATTGTATTCAATGTTTATTAACTGAACGAAAAATGGGTAAAAAGGAAGGACTGCTTAACCCTATACCAAAAGGGGATTATCCCTTGACAACATATCACATAGATCATTTAGGAAGTCTCGCAGCAACCAATAAGCAATATAAGTATGTATTAACAGTTATAGATGGATTTTCTAAATTTGTATGGATCTATCCAACAAAAACGACGAGCACAAAAGAAGTGATACAGAAACTCGAGATTCAAAAAGCTGTTTTCGGAAATCCCTCATGCATAATTTCCGATAAAGGTACCACATTTACTTCTGCAGAGTTTCAAGACTATTGTAACCAGCAAAATATAACACATACGATGATTACTACAGGCGTACCTACAGGAAACGGGCAGGTAGAAAGAATAAATAGAATTATCATTCCCGTTCTTGCTAAATTATCAATCGATGACCCAGCATACTGGTATAAATTCACCAGTAAATTGCAGATGTATTTAAATACGTACCAAAGAAGCATATTGATGTCACCGTTTGAGCTTTTAATGGGAGTCAAGATGCGTTGTTCAGAAGATTTGTTAATAAAAGAAGCTATTGAGTTAGAGGCAGCCTTAGAGTTCAATACTGGTAGAGAAAAGCTTAGAGATGATGCAAAAATGCAGATCCTACGAATCCAGGAAGAAAATAAACGCTCCTATAATAAAAGACGAAAAAAAGCCGATACATACAAGATAGGTGATCTTGTTATGATAAGAAAATCACAATTCGCTAGTAGCGCCAAATTGTCACCAAAATATTTAGGACCATACGAGGTAATAAAGGTAAACCGGAATGACAGATATAATGTCAAAAAAGTTAGTTCATCAGAGGGTCCAGCTTTTACATCAACGTCAGCCGAAAATATGAAAACTTATTACCGTGGAATGTCCGATGACGAAAGTGATACTAATGATGAGAACGTACAGTGTTCATCCGAGTCAGATGAACAGCAGGAGGGCCGAATGTAGGATT